>CM066325.1:80939300-80960228 GCA_033807775.1 Saussurea involucrata
CATTTCAAAAGAGTTAAACTATTCCATTAACTCAACCATTGATATTTTCAAGTAAAACATACAAATATTTGGAAAATAACATTTTTGGCATTCACAAAGTTTTCACAAATCACCTTGAACTCACCTCGCTATATTTAAGCTAAATCTAGAATTTCTCCCAACGTAAGCTCCTTTGATGCACCCCGGATCCTTTAGGCCAAATCTTCCAAAACCTAGATCCACAAGTTTCCAACCATAAGTATTTATCCTCAAATACTTAGAATCATTCCCGAAACATTTAGAACCCAAAATCTCAAATACATCAAGCCCCAATCTTCATAAATGAAGAAGGAGAAGAACACTTCAACTAAACAGCTAAATCTAGAATTTCTCCCAACGTAAGCTCCTTTGATGCAACCCGGATCCTTTATGCCAAATATTCTAAAACCTATATACACAAGTTTCCAACCAAAAGTATTTATCCTCAAATACTTAGAATCATTCCCCAAACATTTAGAACCCAAAATCTCAAATACATCAAGCCCTGATCATAAATAAAGAAGGTGAAGAACACTTCAACTAAACATAACCAAAATCGTCCACAATACTCTAAACGAGAAAGAAAGTGAACAAAATATGATCTTGAACAATTAATCCTTTGATGACATATTATGATTTCTACACATCAAAATATCCAAAAGCACCAAATATGGTTGTTTTATAACATTTATGAAGATAACCATTTCAAAAAAGTTAAACTATTCCATTAACTAACCCATTGATATTTTCAAGTAAAACACACAAATATTTGGAAAATAACATTTTTGGCATGCACAAAGTTTTCACAAATCACCTTGAACTCACCTCGCAAGATTTAAGCTAAATCTAGAATTTCTCCCAACGTAAGCTCCTTTGATGCAACCCGGATGCTTTATGCCAAATCTTCCAAAACCTAGATCCACAAGTTTCCAACCATAAGTATATTTATCCTCAAATACTTAGAATCATTCCCCAAACATTTAGAACCCAAAATCTCAAATACATCAATCCCTAATCTTCATAAATGAAGAAGGAGAAGAACACTTTAAACATAACCAAAATCGTCCACAATACTCCAAACGAGAAAGAAAGTGAACAAAATATCATCTTGAGCAATTAATCTTTTAATGACATATTATGATTTCTACACATCAAAATATCAAAAAGCCCCAAATATGGTTGATTTACAACATTTATGAAGATAACCATTTCAAAAGAGTTAAACTATTCCATTAACTCACCCATTGATATTTTCAAGTAAAACACACAAATATTTGAAAAATAACATTTTTGGCATGCATAAAGTTTTCACAAAACACCTCGAACTCACCTCGCTAGATTTAAGATAAATCTAGAATTTCTCCCAACGTAAGCTCCTTTGATGCAACCCGGATCCTTTAGGCCAAATCTTCCAAAACCTATATCCACAAGTTTCCAACTATAAGTATTTATCCTCAAATACTTAGAATCATTCCCCAAACATTTAGAACCCAAAATCTCAAATACATCAAGCCCTAATCATAAATAAAGAAGGTGAAGAACACTTCAACTAAACATAACCAAAATCGTCCACAATACTCCAAACGAGAAAGAAAGTGAACAAAATATGATCTTGAACAATTAATCCTTTGATGACATATTATGATTTCTACACATCAAAATATCCAAAAGCCCCAAATATAGTTGTTTTATAACATTTATGAAGATAACCATTTCAAAAAAGTTAAACTATTCCATTAACTAACCCATTGATATTTTCAAGTAAAACACACAAATATTTGGAAAATAACATTTTTGGCATGCACAAAGTTTTCACAAATCACCTTGAACTCACCTCGCTAGATTTAAGCTAAATCTAGAATTTCTCCCAACGTAAGCTCCTTTGATGCAACCCGGATGTTTTATGCCAAATCTTCCAAAACCTAGATCCACAAGTTTCCAACCATAAGTATATTTATCCTCAAATACTTAGAATCATTCCCCAATCATTTAGAACCCAAAATCTCAAATACATCAATCCCTAATCTTCATAAATGAAGAAGGAGAAGAACACTTTAAACATAACCAAAATCGTCCACAATACTCCAAACGAGAAAGAAAGTGAACAAAATATCATCTTGAGCAATTAATCTTTTAATGACATATTATGATTTCTACACATCAAAATATCAAAAAGCCCTAAATATGGTTGATTTACAACATTTATGAAAATAACCATTTCAAAAGAGTTCAACTATTCCATTAACTAACCCATTGATATTTTCAAGTAAAACACACAAATATTTGGAAAATAACATTTTTGGCATGCACAAAGTTTTCACAAATCACCTTGAACTCACCTCGCTAGATTTAGGCTAAATCTAGAATTTCTCCCAACGTAAGCTCCTTTGATGCAACCCGGATCCTTTAGGCCAAATCTTCCAAAACCTATATCCACAAGTTTCCAACCATAAGTATTTATCCTCAAATACTTAGAATCATTCCCCAAACATTTAGAACCCAAAATCTCAAATACATCAAGCCCTAATCTTCATAAATGAAGGAGGAGAAGAACACTTCAACTAAACATAACCAAAATCGTCCACAATACTCCAAACGAGAAAGAAAGTGAACAAAATATGATCTTGAGCAATTAATCCTTTAATGACATATTATGATTTCTACACATCAAAATATCAAAAAGCCCTAAATATGGTTGATTTACAACATTTATGAAGATAACCATTTCAAAAGAGTTAAACTATTCCATTAACTAACCCATTGATATTTTCAAGTAAAACACACAATTATTTGGAAAATAACATTTTTGGCATGCACAAAGTTTTCACAAATCACCTTGAACTCACCTCGCTAGATTTAAGCTAAATCTAAAATTTCTCCCAACGTAAGCTCCTTTGATGCAACCCGGATCCTTTAGGCCAAATCTTCCAAAACCTATATCCACAAGTTTCCAACTATAAGTATTTATCCTCAAATACTTAGAATCATTCCCCAAACATTTAGAACCCAAAATCTCAAATACATCAAGCCCTAATCATAAATAAAGAAGGTGAAGAACACTTCAACTAAACATAACCAAAATCGTCCACAATACTCCAAACGAGAAAGAAAGTGAACAAAAGAGTTCAACTATTCCATTAACTAACCCATTGATATTTTCAAGTAAAACACACAAATATTTGGAAAATACAAGTTTCCAACCATAAGTATTTATCCTCAAATACTTAGAATCATTCCCGAAACATTTAGAACCCAAAATCTCAAATACATCAAGCCCCAATCTTCATAAATGAAGAAGGAGAAGAACACTTCAACTAAACAGCTAAATCTAGAATTTCTCCCAACGTAAGCTCCTTTGATGCAACCCGGATCCTTTATGCCAAATATTCTAAAACCTAGATCCACAAGTTTCCAACCATAAGTATTTATCCTCAAATACTTAGAATCATTCCCCAAACATTTAGAACCCAAAATCTCAAATACATCAAGCCCTAATCTTCATAAATGTAGAAGGAGAAGAACATTTCAACTAAACATAACCAAAATCGCCCACAATACTCCAAACGAGAAAGAAAGTGAACAAAATATGATCTTGAGCAATTAATCTTTTAATGACATATTATGATTTCTACACATCAAAATATCAAAAAGCCCTAAATATGGTTGATTTACAACATTTATGAAAATAACCATTTCAAAAGAGTTAAACTATTCCATTAACTAACCCATTGATTTTTTTTGGAAAGGAGACGGCACTCCTGGCAAACAAACAAGAAAAAGAAAAATACACCTACATGGCGAGGGACTCCCTCCCGAAAAAGAAAATCTCCCACCAATTAGGACATGCCCTAAAAAGGAAGGAGGAGATCACTAAACAGCAAAAGAAATTACAGCTCAAAAAATACCAAACAACAAGTAACCAAAACAAACAAAGGCAAATAGAGTCAATAAGTATCGAGAATGTAATGAGCAAGACACTAAAAGCCCAACCCAAAAAAGTCCGCAAGCGATAGAACTTCATGGACTTAACCATCGGTAGTAGAACATAAAACCCTCTCGTGCGCACCCACAAGCTTCATATTAACAATTTTACGAATTTCATTAAGAAGCAAATCCGGCGTTCTCTTCCTATCCGTAAAAAGACGCAAATTGCGTTCTTGCCAAATGTAATATACCACAGCCGCGAACAAGAGACGCTGACGGATATCTCCAGGATGCCATCTTCCCATAACGATATCATCAAGAAGAAATCCCCATTGATCTTGCAAGTTTTGACCCACCTCATGCTTAATACTCGACCAAACCTGCATAGAGAATGGGCATTGAAAGAAAAGGTGATCATGATCATCCTTGCAAGAGTGACATAAAGAACAAAGCATATTTTCCGCATCCTCTTTCCATGTCGCCATCTTCCATTGAGTCGGGAGTCTCTTCCGAATCGCTAACCACAAACAAAAAGAATGCTTTGGTATATGTTTCGAGAACCAACAGAATTTATACCAAAACACCCTTTGATACGGACCAAATAACGTACGCCAAACCTCGGAGACACTAAAATTCGTGAGAGAGTTATGTAAATTACACCACATAACACAATCCTTCCCAGACGATAGAACAGGAACACTGACCGTAGCTAAGGAGTCCCATCGAGAAATCCAGTCTTGCGGCCATGCTCAGGATACCGATTTATTACCTCACTAACCGTGGAAAGTTTCGTCAACCCATCCAAAAGAAGATAACGATATGGAATATGAGCTGCCAAATAACCGCAAGTAATCCACTTTTCTTCCCAAGCATATGTCTCCGCACCATTTCCAATGATATGAACAAAGAAAGGTCGAACCTGTTCGCGTAATGCAAGCAATCTTCTCCAAAGCCACGTAGAGTTGGAAGGGATAGGAGCATTCCAGAAGTGGACATCTCTTAATCTATAGTGATAGATCCAAGATACCCATATTGAATTTCGTTTCCTTAAAACATCCCATATATGCGAGACAAGAAGAGCACGGTTCCATAAAGCCAATCTTTTTAATCCCAAACCCCCCGCTTCTTTTGGCCGACAAACCTCATCCCATGCAACTCGAGCCCGTCCACGGGATGAATCACCATGCGACCATAAGAATTCTCGGAAAATTCCCTCTATTACATGCACTACCGAGGAGGGTATGGTAAAAACCCGCATCCAGTACAACTGCAGTGACTCCAAAACCGACTTAATAAGCTGCAAACGACCCCCAAACGAAAGAAATTTGGACTTCCAATTCAAAACACGGTCTCGAACTTTGGCCACCAAATGTCCAAAATCCGCCACCGAGAGCTTCTTTGAAGACAATGGAATTCCTAAATAACGAAACGGTAAAGATCCAACCTGAAAAGGCAACACCGAAGTAATTTCCTGCAAGGTATCAGCATTCACATTAGAGCTATATATAGAGCTTTTTGAGATGTTCGGCTTTAACCCAGACATTCCCGCAAACTCATCAACAACCTTCTTCACCACAGAAACCGAATCAACATCACCCCTGCAGAATACCATCAAATCATCCGCAAAGCACAAGTGTGTTAGAGATAAACGAGCACACCCTTTGTGGAAATTAAAAGACTGATCTTCCGTAATTTTTCTCCTGAAAAGACAAGAAAATGCCTCCATGACCAACGTAAACAGATAAGGAGATAAAGGGCAACCTTGGCGAATACCCCTTGCACCTCTAAAGAACCCATGGGACTTTCCATTTACGATGACTGAGTAAGACGTAGTCGCGACCACTTCCATAATCCAGTGATGCATAATCGGATGAAAACCCATAGCAACCAGCACATTAGACAAGAAAGTCCAATCCACTGAATCATAGGCTTTCTGAATATCAATTTTTAAAGAACACCTTGGCGGCCCATCTTTGCGTCCATATCCCGACAATATTTCATGAGCCATCATAATATTATCAGATATCTGCCTGCCAGGGATGAAAGCAGACTGACTTGAAGAAACCAAGAAATCCAACGAATCCTTCAACCTCCAAGATATTATTTTAGATATGCATTTATAAATGACATTACACAAAGAGATCGGCCTAAAATCAGTAACCGAAGATGCATTAGGCTTCTTTGGGATTAAACATATCGCTGTGTGGTTCAACTCCCGAGCTAAGCGTCACCGATAAAAGAAGTCCTGAACAGCCATTTCAACATCCTTACCCACAACCTCCCACGCCGACTTGAAGAATTTTGAGGAAAACCCATCCGAACCAGGAGCTCTATCATCCCCGATCTCAAACATCGCTTTTTTGACCTCAGCTTTCGTAATCGGCCGAATCATAAAGTTAGCATCTCCAATAGACAACCGATTCGGAAAAAGATCCATAGGGACTAGTGGACATACAGTAACATCCCTCTCCCCCAATATCTTCCGAAAGTAGTCAACAAAAGCGGGACCAACAGCCTCATCATGAACTAAGAGCCCTTGCGAGTCATAAACATTGGTAATTAAATTACGATTCTGTTTCTCCTTTACAACCTTGTGGAAAAAAGAAGTGTTCAAATCACCTTCTTGAATCCATCTTACCTTTGCCCGTTGACGAAAACTTATTTCCTCATCTTGTAGCGCATTTTGGAACGCCATAAGAACATGCACAAGATCATCACGAATGTCCAAATTGTGGGGATCATTATCCACCTGTCTTTGAGCAACTTCCATCTCGATACGTAACATGTCAACACGCTTCGTTAGATTACCATGCACCGCCCTCAACTTACGAAGAGGAGTTTTAACAGACTTAAGGTGGGAAAGAAGTTGAAAAGCATACGAACCGGAAACCGGCACTTCCCATTTAGCCTTAACAATCTGTAAGAATTCCGGATGAGTAGAAAGATAATTATCAAACTTAAAAGGTCTGTTACCTGTCTGACGACCCCCTTCGAATGCCACCACCATTAGACAATGATCAGAAACTCCCCTGGGAAGAAAGTCAGCAGTCGCTCGGTTGAAAGATCCTTGAAAAGGTACATTTAACATGACCCTATCATGTTTCCTTAAAATCCCCCCACCATGAATCGGCTTCTGAGCCCAAGTATAGAAAATTCCTGTACTTCTGATATCAAAAAGACCAATATCTCCAACACAATCAGCAAATTCCTCCATACGAAGATCCCGATAAGCTCCACCCCCAAGACTGTCCATAGGGTTGAGAGTAGTATTAAAATCCCCAAAGACGAGCCATGGGTCACTACTCACAACAGCCGCCAACCGACGCAGCTCACCCCATAACGAACGTCTACGGACCAAATTATTGTCACCATATACAATAGATAAAAAGAAACCAGAATGAGATCCCTTAACATGTACCTTGCAATGAATAATCTGATCCGTCATATCAATAAGCGTGACATCAAAAGCCAACGGAACCCATTGATATTTTCAAGTAAAACACACAAATATTTGGAAAATAACATTTTTGGCATGCACAAAGTTTTCACAAATCACCTTGAACTCACCTCGCTAGATTTAAGCTAAATCTAGAATTTCTCCCAACGTAAGCTCCTTTGATGCAACCCGGATCCTTTAGGCCAAATCTTCCAAAACCTATATCCACAAGTTTCCAACCATAAGTATTTATCCTCAAATACTTAGAATCATTCCCCAAACATTTAGAACCCAAAATCTCAAATACATCAAGCCCTAATCATAAATGAAGAAGGAGAATAACACTTCAACTAAACATAACCAAAATCGTCCACAATATTCCAAACGAGAAAGAAAGTGAACAAAATATGATCTTGAGCAATTAATCCTTTGATGACATATTATGATTTCTACACATCAAAATATCCAAAAGCCCCAAATATGGTTGTTTTATAACATTTATGAAGATAACCATTTCAAAAAAGTTAAACTATTCCATTAACTAACCCATTGATATTTTCAAGTAAAACACACAAATATTTGGAAAATAACATTTTTGTCATGCACAAAGTTTTCACAAATCACCTTGAACTCACCTCGCTAGATTTAAGCTAAATCTAGAATTTCTCCCAACGTAAGCTCCTTTGATGCAACCCGGATGCTTTATGCCAAATCTTCCAAAACCTAGATCCACAAGTTTCCAACCATAAGTATATTTATCGTCATCACCTTGAAATCACCTCGCTAGATTTAAGCTAAATTTAGAATTTCTCCCAACGTAAGCTCCTTTGATGCAACCCGGATCCTTTAGGCCAAATCTTCCAAAACCTAGATCCACAAGTTTCCAACCATAAGTATTTATCCTCAAATACTTAGAATCATTCCCCAAACATTTAGAACCCAAAATCTCAAATTCATCAAGCCCTAATCTTCATAAATGAAGAAGGAGAAGAACACTTCAACTAAACATAACCAAAATCGTCCACAATACTCCAAACGAGAAAGAAAGTGAACAAAATATGATTTTGAGCAATTAATCCTTTAATGACATATTATGATTTCTACACATCAAAATATCAAAAAGCCCCAAATATGGTTGATTTACAACATTTATGAAGATAACCATTTCAAAAGAGTTAAACTATTCCATTAACTCACCCATTGATATTTTCAAGTAAAACACACAAATATTTGGAAAATAATATTTTTGGCATGCACAAAGTTTTCACAAATCACCTTGAACTCACCTCGCTAGATTTAAGCTAAATCTATAATTTCTCCCACCGTAAGCTCCTTTGATGCAACCCGGATCCTTTTGGCCAAATCTTCCAAAATAGATCCACAAGTTTCCAACCATAAGTATTTATCCTCAAATACTTAGAATCATTCCCCAAACATTTAGAACCCAAAATCTCAAATTCATCAAGCCCTAATCTTCATAAATGAAGAAGGAGAAGAACACTTCAACTAAACATAACCAAAATCGTCCACAATACACCAAACGAGAAAGAAAGTGAACAAAATATGATTTGAGCAATTAATCCTTTAATGACATATTATGATTTCTACACATCAAAATATCAAAAAGCCCCAAATATGGTTGATTTACAACATTTATGAAGATAACCATTTCAAAAGAGTTAAACTATTCCATTAACTCACCCATTGATATTTTCAAGTAAAACACACAAATATTTGAAAAATAACATTTTTGGCATGCACAAAGTTTTCACAAAACACCTCGAACTCACCTCGCTAGATTTAAGATAAATCTAGAATTTCTCCCAACGTAAGCTCCTTTGATGCAACCCGGATCCTTTAGGCCAAATCTTCCAAAACCTATATCCACAAGTTTCCAACCATAAGTATTTATCCTCAAATACTTAGAATCATTCCCCAAACATTTAGAACCCAAAATCTCAAATACATCAAGCCCTAATCATAAATGAAGAAGGAGAAAAACACTTCAACTAAACATAACCAAAATCGTCCACAATACTCCAAACGAGAAAGAAAGTGAACAAAATATAATCTTGAGCAATTAATCCTTTGATGACATATTATGATTTCTACACATCAAAATATCCAAAAGCCCCAAATATGGTTGTTTTTCAACATTTATGAAGATAACCATTTCAAAAGAGTTAAACTATTCCATTAACTCAACCATTGATATTTTCAAGTAAAACACACAAATATTTGGAAAATAACATTTTTGGAATTCACAAAGTTTTCACAAATCACCTTGAACTCACCTCGCTAGATTTAAGCTAAATCTAGAATTTCTCCCAACGTAAGCTCCTTTGATGCAACCCGAATCCTTTATGCCAAATCTTCCAAAACCAAGATCCACAAGTTTCCAACCATAAGTATTTATCCTCAAATACTTAGAATCATTTCCCAAACATTTAGAACCCAAAATCTCAAATTCATCAAGCCTTATTCATAAATGAAGAAGGAGAAGAACACTTCAACTAAACATAACCAAAATCGTCCACAATACTCCAAACGAGAAAGAAAGTGAACAAAATATGATCTTGAGCAATTAATCCTTTATTGACATATTATGATTTCTACACATCCAAATATCAAAAAGCCCCAAATATGGTTGATTTACAACATTTATGAAGATAACCATTTCAAAAGAGTTAAACTATTCCATTAACTCACCCATTGATATTTTCAAGTCAAACACACAAATTTTTGGAAAATAACATTTTTGGCATGCACAAAGTTTTCACAAATCACCTTGTACTCACCTCGCTAGATTTAAGCTAAATCTAGAATTTCTCCCAACGTAAGCTCCTTTGATGCAACCCGGATCCTTTAGGCCAAATCTTCCAAAACCTAGATCCACAAGTTTCCAACCATAAGTATTTATCCTCAAATACTTAGAATCATTCCCCAAACATTTAGAACCCAAAATCTCAAATACATCAAGCCCTAATCTTCATAAATGAAGAAGGAGAAGAACACTTGAACTAAACATAACCAAAATCGTCCACAATACTCCAAACGAGAAAGAAAGTGAACAAAATATGATTTTGAGCAATTAATCCTTTGATGACATATTGTGATTTCTACACATCAAAATATCCAAAAGCCCCAAATATGGTTGTTTTACAACATTTATGAAGATAACCATTTCAAAAGAGTTAAACTTCTCCATTAACTTAACCATTGATATTTTCAAGTAAAACACAAAAATATTTGGAAAATAACATTTTTGGCATGCACAAAGTTTTCACAAATCACCTTGAACTCACCTCGCTAAATTTAAGCTAAATCTAGAATTTCTCCCAACGTAAACTCCTTTGATGCAACCCGGATCCTTTATGCCAAATCTTCTAAAACCTAGATCCACAAGTTTCCAACCATAAGTATTTATCCTCAAATACTTAGAATCATTCCCCAAACATTTAGAACCCAAAATCTCAAATACATCAAGCCCTAATCATAAATGAAGAAGGAGAAGAACACTTCAACTAAACATAACCAAAATCGTCCACAATACTCCAAACGAGAAAGAAAGTGAAAAAATATGATCTTGAGCAATTAATCCTTTGATGACATATTATGATTTCTACACATCAAAATATCCAAAAGCCCCAAATATGGTTGTTTTTCAACATTTATGAAGATAACCATTTCAAAAGAGTTAAACTATTCCATTAACTCAACCATTGATATTTTCAAGTAAAACACACAAATATTTGGAAAATAACATTTTTGGAATTCACAAAGTTTTCACAAATCACCTTGAACTCACCTCGCTAGATTTAAGCTAAATCTAGAATTTCTCCCAACGTAAGCTCCTTTGATGCAACCCGAATCCTTTATGCCAAATCTTCCAAAACCAAGATCCACAAGTTTCCAACCATAAGTATTTATCCTCAAATACTTAGAATCATTTCCCAAACATTTAGAACCCAAAATCTCAAATTCATCAAGCCCTATTCATAAATGAAGAAGGAGAAGAACACTTCAACTAAACATAACCAAAATCGTCCACAATACTCCAAACGAGAAAGAAAGTGAACAAAATATGATCTTGAGCAATTAATCCTTTATTGACATATTATGATTTCTACACATCCAAATATCAAAAAGCCCCAAATATGGTTGATTTACAACATTTATGAAGATAACCATTTCAAAAGAGTTAAACTATTCCATTAACTCACCCATTGATATTTTCAAGTCAAACACACAAATTTTTGGAAAATAACATTTTTGGCATGCACAAAGTTTTCACAAATCACCTTGTACTCACCTCGCTAGATTTAAGCTAAATCTAGAATTTCTCCCAACGTAAGCTCCTTTGATGCAACCCGGATCCTTTAGGCCAAATCTTCCAAAACCTAGATCCACAAGTTTCCAACCATAAGTATTTATCCTCAAATACTTAGAATCATTCCCCAAACATTTAGAACCCAAAATCTCAAATACATCAAGCCCTAATCTTCATAAATGAAGAAGGAGAAGAACACTTGAACTAAACATAACCAAAATCGTCCACAATACTCCAAACGAGAAAGAAAGTGAACAAAATATGATTTTGAGCAATTAATCCTTTGATGACATATTGTGATTTCTACACATCAAAATATCCAAAAGCCCCAAATATGGTTGTTTTACAACATTTATGAAGATAACCATTTCAAAAGAGTTAAACTTCTCCATTAACTTAACCATTGATATTTTCAAGTAAAACACAAAAATATTTGGAAAATAACATTTTTGGCATGCACAAAGTTTTCACAAATCACCTTGAACTCACCTCGCTAAATTTAAGCTAAATCTAGAATTTCTCCCAACGTAAACTCCTTTGATGCAACCCGGATCCTTTATGCCAAATCTTCTAAAACCTAGATCCACAAGTTTCCAACCATAAGTATTTATCCTCAAATACTTAGAATCATTCCCCAAACATTTAGAACCCAAAATCTCAAATACATCAAGCCCTAATCATAAATGAAGAAGGAGAAGAACACTTCAACTAAACATAACCAAAATCGTCCACAATACTCCAAACGAGAAAGAAAGTGAAAAAATATGATCTTGAGCAATTAATCCTTTGATGACATATTATGATTTCTACACATCAAAATATCCAAAATCCCCAAATATGGTTGTTTAATAACATTTATGAAGATAACCATTTCAAAAAAGTTAAACTATTCCATTAACTAACCCATTGATATTTTCAAGTAAATAACACAAATATTTGGAAAATAACATTTTTGGCATGCACAAAGTTTTCACAAATCACCTTGAACTCACCTCGCTAGATTTAAGCTAAATCTATAATTTCTCCCAACGTAAGCTCCTTTGATGCAACCCGGATCCTTTAGGCCAAATCTTCCAAAACCTAGATCCACAAGTTTCCAACCATAAGTATTTATCCTCAAATACTTAGAATCATTCCCCAAACATTTAGAACCCAAAATCTCAAATTCATCAAGCCCTAATCTTCATAAATGAAGAAGGAGAAGAACACTTCAACTAAACATAACCAAAATCGTCCACAATACTCCAAACGAGAAAGAAACTGAACAAAATATGATTTTGAGCAATTAATCCTTTAATGACATATTATGATTTCTACACATCAAAATATCAAAAAGCCCCAAATATGGTTGATTTACAACATTTATGAAGATAACCATTTCAAAAGAGTTAAACTATTCCATTAACTCACCCATTGATATTTTCAAGTAAAACACACAAATATTTGGAAAATAACATTTTTGGCATGCACAAAGTTTTCACAAAACACCTTGAACTCACCTCGCTAGATTTAAGCTAAATCTAGACCCGTTTGGTCTAACCCTCATTTTGTTTTCAAAAATATGTTTTCCAGGTTAAGGATCGGCAGGAGAGGATGAAGTATAGGAAGCTTTTGTTGGATGTTGATTAGGAAGCTTTTATATATTTTGTAATGTCAAGACTAATGAGACCGTACTTGGTTTGTTATGTAACTTTTGTTGTAAATCAATGTTATGTATGAATGTTATGTATTATGATGTATCTTATGGGATTTGGGTCGTTACAAATGGTATCAGAGCCCTAGTTTAAGAGATTTAGGTATTTGGATTTATACCTAGACTTAAACTGCATGTGAAGTAGGATGTCCTTATTATTTTAGAACCTTGGGATGTTAAGTATAAAAAGGTAGAAGGAACATCATGTAAGGTATGTTCAAATTACACCTGGCCAGTGTAAGCGGGAACTTACAAGTACATGTTGAACCGGAATATCTTGTTATATTGGGTATGTGCTTACGTGTATATTAACCTTGTTGAAATCAACAGAGTGGCAAGTCGAACTCGACGTATGGATAGAGATGAAGACAGGTATATTTCTATAAACTTTATACGTGCTAAATTGTTATCTGACTTCGGTGCAAACCGATTCTTTTGTGTTTTCAATTTTATTATTTGTGTTAGAAAAATATTTGATAATTGTGTTAGAGATATAGAAGGGTGTGTTTAATTATTGTTGTTCTAATTTGTTAGTGTGTAGAGTGTGATGGCTTGAGTGTAAAGAATAATAGCAATATGTAGAACGTGATGAATTGTGTGTGGAAGGTAACGATAGTGCGTAAAGTCTTGACCTAGTCATGAAGGCGACAGTTTAGTATGTTGTGTAGATTATACTTAATGTGATCGTTGACGCTATCAAGAAAGGTATTGTTTAAATGTGTGGGGTAATGTGGATAAGATGGTGGCAGTTTATAATTAGTGAATGTGCGAGGTGTAGTAGTAATGAATTTCGTGAGATTAAGTGGTGGATTTGTGAGGATATGGGGTGAGTATAAGTGGAAACCTCTGCTCGGAATTTTGTTTGTAAGTTGTGTAGAGGTGCCAAAAGTATGTAGGGAGAGGTATGGATGTCTAGGCGGTGTGTAGTAGTGTTATTCAAGAATAAGAGAATGGAGTGGCAATAGATGGTTAGCTAAAGAATAGAGTATTACCGTTTGAGAAATGGAAAATGTGAAGTTATTTTGAGCATTGAGTGTGATTTTGGATTGACTCGATTAAGCTTCTGATATGAGGTATGGTGAAGTTGTTAGTAAAGTATAGTAGTTGTTGAAATTAGGTGCGTGCAATTGGTTTGGAGGCGAAAGAAAGCTAGCTTATAGGATCTGTTAAGAGTGAGTACCTTCTAGTGTGTTATCCTTGGAGAAAACGTGTTTTATGTTGAGAAGAGAATGGGAGAAAGTAGTCGAATGTAATGATCAGAGTGAAGGACCATTGGATAGGACATGATAGTAGTTACCCTCGTTTATTGCTTAACCGAATTCCGGGACGGAATTCTTTTAAGGGGGAGATAATGTAATACCCCGGATAAGTTCGTTAGTTAAAATCTCCTTTCCGTTAAATAAAGTTAACTTTAAAGTTAGATGTTTAGGGTATGTTTGGATAAATTATAAGTTTAGGGGTGTTTGGGTCATTATTGAGAAGTTCAAGGTCTATATGGTAAGTATGGATAGATATTATCCCTTAAGCTTTATCCAGATATTTTCATTTACAACAATTATCCAGATTTCAGTTTAGTGTGTGTGTGTGTGTGTGTGTTGAGAGAGCAAGAAGGAGAAAAGAAGAAAGCTAGGGTTAAGGCTTCAATTGGATTGCTTGGAAACGATTTAAGGTATGTTCCCTGTGTATTTTGTGTTGGTAATTGCTAGTAAGTAGTTCCTATCGGAGTAGAAACATCCCAAACACTTCTGTTAATGATTCAGTCGATTTCTGGGTGAAAATGGGATAAACAGTCAGAGGTGTCCGGATAATATGAAGGTATCCGGGTAGTTTCTTGGGTGGTGTCCGGGTAGTTTATTGATAGTGTCCGGATGATTTGTTTGAGAGTTTCCGGGTGATTTATAGTCCGGATGGCATCCGGATTCCTCGTGTTGTCCGGATTAGTCTTGATGTCCGGATTACTGAGGTTGTCCGGAAAAGTCTTGTTGTCCGGAAAAAGTGGTGTTGTCCGGGTTGTTTGGGTTGTCCGGATAACTTGGCTGTTTGGGTAATTTTGAGGATAAAAGTTATGTAGATGTATCTAGAGTCCATAACCTGCTAGTAAGTCTTATACATAAGTTGGTAAGGGGATATTTGTATGTAAATGGTTTCAGATTCTGAGGTATTTGGATAAAGGAACGGATAGCTCGGAGAAAGGCTTGGAAGCGTATTTTAAGCATTCAAGGTGAGTTTTGCTTTAAACGTTTTCAACTGGAATACATATATGTGTTTATATATGTATGTGAGTATGTGTATATATAAATGAGATGATTATGTGGTAGGAATATGATTATGTGTATATAAATGACAATATGATGTAATGAGATATATATTGTATTTATATAAGCTTTGCACTACACGAGTGCACTTGTGCCGGGTTCCGGTGTGCGGACCGGTGTGTAGCCGGGTTCCGGTGTGCAGACCGGTGAGTAGTCGGGTTCCGGTGTGCGAACCGACAGGTAGCCGGGTTCCGGTGAGCGGACCGGTTGTTGATTTATTAGTTGGCTTGCTACCAACTAATATGACCATTTGTGGAGGAATAAGGTGAATGAGATGTACACGATGCACGAGTCTGGATTGGTATTTAAATACGTGTGGTATGTTTATATTTTACGAAAGAATTATCAAAGGTTTATCTAAACTATTTTGATACAAAGGATTTACATAAAAGGTTTTATAATGATTTTGGAAAGGACCGGGATTAACTCACTACACCCGTTTGGTCTAACCCTCATTTTGTTTTCAAAAATATGTTTTCCAGGTTAAGGATCGGTAGGAGAGGATGAAGTATAGGAAGCTTTTGTTGGATGTTGATTATGAAGCTTTTATATATTTTGTAATGTCAAGACTAATGAGACCGTACTTGGTTTGTTATGTAACTTTTGTTGTAAATCAATGTTATGTATGAATGTTATGTATTATGATGTATGTTATGGGATTTGGGTCGTTACAAATGGTATCAGAGCCCTAGTTGAAGAGATTTAGGTATTTGGATTTATACCTAGACTTAAACTGCATGTGAAGTAGGATGTCCTTATTATTTTAGAACCTTGGGATGTTAAGTATAAAAAGGTAGAAGGAACATCATGTAAGGTATGTTCAAATTACACCTGGCCAGTGTAAGCGGGAACTTACAAGTACATGTTGAACCGGAATATCTTGTTATATTGGGTATGTGCTTACGTGTATATTAACCTTGTTGAAATCAACAGAGTGGCAAGTCGAACTCGACGTATGGATAGAGATGAAGACAGGTATATTTCTATAAACTTTATACGTGCTAAAGTGTTATCTGACTTCGGTGCAAACCGATTCTTTTGTGTTTTCAATTTTATTATTTGTGTTAGAAAAATATTTGATAATTGTGTTAGAGATATAGAAGGGTGTGTTTAATTATTGTTGTTCTAATTTGTTAGTGTGTAGAGTGTGATGGCTTGAGTGTAAAGAATAATAGCAATATGTAGAACGTGATGAATTGTGTGTGGAAGGTAACGATAGTGCGTAAAGTCTTGACCTAGTCATGAAGGCGACAGTTTAGTATGTTGTGTAGATTATACTTAATGTGATCGTTGACGCTATCAAGAAAGGTATTGTTTAAATGTGTGGGGTAATGTGGATAAGATGGTGGCAGTTTATAATTAGTGAATGTGCGAGGTGTAGTAGTAATGAATTTCGTGAGATTAAGTGGTGGATTTGTGAGGATATGGGGTGAGTATAAGTGGAAACCTCTGCTCGGAATTTTGTTTGTAAGTTGTGTAGTGGTGCCAAAAGTATGTGGGGAGAGGTATGGATGTCTAGGCGGTGTGTAGTAGTGTTATTCAAGAATAAGAGAATGGAGTGGCAATAGATGGTTAGCTAAAGAATAGAGTATTACCGTTTGAGAAATGGAAAATGTGAAGTTATTTTGAGCATTGAGTGTGATTTTGGATTGACTCGATTAAGCTTCTGATATGAGGTATGGTGAAGTTGTTAGTAAAGTATAGTAGTTGTTGAAATTAGGTGCGTGCAATTGGTTTGGAGGCGAAAGAAAGCTAGCTTATAGGATCTGTTAAGAGTGAGTACCTTCTAGTGTGCTATCCTTGGAGAAAACGTGTTTTATGTTGAGAAGAGAATGGGAGAAAGTAGTCGAATGTAATGATCAGAGTGAAGGACCATT
Source organism: Saussurea involucrata (assembly GCA_033807775.1). Classification (NCBI taxonomy): domain Eukaryota; kingdom Viridiplantae; phylum Streptophyta; class Magnoliopsida; order Asterales; family Asteraceae; genus Saussurea; species Saussurea involucrata. Next base: position 80,956,894 of record CM066325.1, read on the forward strand.
GGATAGGACATGATAGTAGTTACCCTCGTTTATTGCTTAACCGAATTCCGGGACGGAATTCTTTTAAGGGGGAGATAATGTAATACCCCGGATAAGTTCGTTAGTTAAAATCTCCTTTCCGTTAAATAAAGTTAACTTTAAAGTTAGATGTTTAGGGTATGTTTGGATAAATTATAAGTTTAGGGGTGTTTGGGTCATTATTGAGAAGTTCAAGGTCTATATGGTAAGTATGGATAGATATTATCCCTTAAGCTTTATCCAGATATTTTCATTTACAACAATTATCCAGATTTCAGTTTAGTGTGTGTGTGTGTGTGTTGAGAGAGCAAGAAGGAGAAAAGAAGAAAGCTAGGGTTAAGGCTTCAATTGAATTGCTTGGAAACGATTTAAGGTATGTTCCCTGTGTATTTTGTGTTGGTAATTGCTAGTAAGTAGTTCCTATCGGAGTAGAAACATCCCAAACACTTCTGTTAATGATTCAGTCGATTTCTGGGTGAAAATGGGATAAACAGTCAGAGGTGTCCGGATAATATGAAGGTATCCGAGTAGTTTCTTGGGTGGTGTCCGGGTAGTTTATTGATAGTGTCCGGATGATTTGTTTGAGAGTTTCCGGGTGATTTAGAGTCCGGATGGCATCCGGATTCCTCGTGTTGTCCGGATTAGTCTTGCTGTCCGGATTACTGAGGTTGTCCGGAAAAGTCTTGTTGTCCGGAAAAAGTGGTGTTGTCCGGGTTGTTTGGGTTGTCCGGATAACTTGGCTGTTTGGGTAATTTTGAGGATAAAAGTTATGTAGATGTATCTAGAGTCCATAACCTGCTAGTAAGTCTTATACATAAGTTGGTAAGGAGATATTTGTATGTAAATGGTTTCAGATTCTGAGGTATTTGGATAAAGGAACGGATAGCTCGGAGAAAGGCTTGGAAGCGTATTTTAAGCATTCAAGGTGAGTTTTGCTTTAAACGTTTTCAACTGGAATACATATATGTGTTTATATATGTATGTGAGTATGTGTATATATAAATGAGATGATTATGTGGTAGGAATATGATTATGTGTATATAAATGACAATATGATGTAATGAGATATATATTGTATTTATATAAGCTTTGCACTACACGAGTGCATTTGTGCCGGGTTCCGGTGTGCGGACCGGTGTGTAGCCGGGTTCCGGTGTGCAGACCGGTGAGTAGTCGGGTTCCGGTGTGCGAACCGACAGGTAGCCGGGTTCCGGTAAGCGGACCGGTTGTTGATTTATTAGTTGGCTTGCTACCAACTAATATGGCCATTTGTGGAGGAATAAGGTGAATGAGATGTACACGATGCACGAGTCTGGATTGGTATTTAAATACGTGTGGTATGTTTATATTTTACGAAAGAATTATCAAAGGTTTATCTAAACTATTTTGATACAAAGGATTTACATAAAAGGTTTTATAATGATTTTGGAAAGGACCGGGATTAACTCACTACACCCGTTTGGTCTAACCCTCATTTTGTTTTCAAAAATATGTTTTCCAGGTTAAGGATCGGCAGGAGAGGATGAAGTATAGGAAGCTTTTGTTGGATGTTGATTAGGAAGCTTTTATATATTTTGTAATGTCAAGACTAATGAGACCGTACTTGGTTTGTTATGTAACTTTTGTTGTAAATCAATGTTATGTATGAATGTTATGTATTATGATGTATGTTATGGGATTTGGGTCGTTACATTCCAAAACCTATATCCACAAGTTTCCAACCATAAGTATTTATCCTTAAATACTTAGAATCATTCCCGAAACATTTAGAACCCAAAATCTCAAATACATCAAGCCCCAATCTTCATAAATGAAGAAGGAGAAGAACACTTCAACTAAACAGCTAAATCTAGAATTTCTCCCAACGTAAGCTCCTTTGATGCAACCCGGATCCTTTAGGCCAAATCTTCCAAAACCTAGATCCACAAGTTTCCAACCATAAGTATTTATCCTCAAATACTTAGAATCATTCCCCAAACATTTAGAACCCAAAATCTCAAATTCATCAAGCCCTAATCTTCATAAATGAAGAAGGAGAAGAACACTTCAACTAAACATAACCAAAATCGTCCACAATACTCCAAACGAGAAAGAAAGTGAACAAAATATGATTTTGAGCAATTAATCCTTTAATGACATATTATGATTTCTACACATCAAAATATCAAAAAGCCCCAAATATGGTTGATTTACAACATTTATGAAGATAACCATTTCAAAAGAGTTAAACTATTCCATTAACTCACCCATTGATATTTTCAAGTAAAACACACAAATATTTGGAAAATAACATTTTTGGCATGCACAAAGTTTTCACAAAACACCTTGAACTCACCTCGCTAGATTTAAGCTAAATCTAGAATTTCTCCCAACGTAAGCTCCTTTGATGCAACCCGGATCCTTTAGGCCAAATCTTCCAAAACCTATATCCACAAGTTTCCAACCATAAGTATTTATCCTCAAGTACTTAGAATCATTCCCCAAACATTTAGAACCCAAAATCTCAAATACATCAAGCCCCAATCTTCATAAATGAAGAAGGAGAAGAACACTTCAACTAAACAGCTAAATCTAGAATTTCTCCCAACGTAAGCTCCTTTGATGCAACCCGGATCCTTTATGCCAAATATTCTAAAACCTAGATCCACAAGTTTCCAACCATAAGTATTTATCCTCAAATACTTGGAATCATTCCCCAAACATTTAGAACCCAAAATCTCAAATACATCAAGCCCTAATCTTCATAAATGAAGAAAGAGAAGAACATTTCAACTAAACATAACCAAAATCGTCCACAATACTCCAAACGAGAAAGAAAGTGAACAAAATATGATCTTGAGCAATTAATCCTTTAATGACATATTATGATTTCTACACATCAAAATATCAAAAGCCCTAAATATGGTTGATTTACAACATTTATGAAAATAACCATTTCAAAAGAGTTAAACTATTCCATTAACTAACCCATTGTTATTTTCAAGTAAAACACACAAATATTTGGAAAATAACATTTTTGGCATGCACAAAGTTTTCACAAATCACCTTGAACTCAACTCGCTAAATTTAAGCTAAATCTAGAATTTCTCCCAACGTAAGCTCCTTTGATGCAACCCGGATCCTTTAGGCCAAATCTTCCAAAACCTATATCCACAAGTTTCCAACCATAAGTATTTATCCTCAAATACTTAGAATCATTCCCCAAACATTTAGAACCCAAAATCTAAAATACATCAAGCCCTAATCATAAATGAAGAAGGAGAAGAACACTTCAACTAAACATAACCAAAATCGTCCAACATACTCCAAACGAGAAA
>CM066325.1:80960728-80989656 GCA_033807775.1 Saussurea involucrata
AACCCAAAATCTCAAATACATCAAGCCCTAATCTTCATAAATGAAGAAGGAGAAGAACACTTCAACTAAACATAACCAAAATCGTCCACAATACTCCAAACGAGAAAGAAAGTGAACAAAATATGATTTTGAGCAATTAATCATTTAAGGACATATTATGATTTCTACACATCAAAATATCCAAAAGCCCCAAATATGGTTGTTTTTCAACATTTATGAAGATAACCATTTCAAAAGAGTTAAACTATTCCATTAACTCAACCATTCGGTAACATCCTTGGAGGGTAAGTGGTTGAAGCCCTTACTACCTGGGTTCGAACCCCGTGGTGATCACACAGAGGTATCCCTGAATCAAGGGCAGATCATGGGCCTGCTGTTTGGGTCGGGTCGTGGGTCGTGGGGGGATTAGTCTGGACTTATTCAGGACACCCCCTGAAGTGCAAAATGCCTTTCAAAAAAAATTAACTCAACCATTGATATTTTCAAGTAAAACACACAATTTTTTGGAAAATAACATTTTTGGCATGCACAATGCTTTCACAAATCAACTTGAACTCACCTCGCTAGATTTAAGCTAAATCTAGAATTTCTCCCAACGTAAGCTCCTTTGATGCAATCCGGATCCTTTAGGCCAAATCTTACAAAACCAAGATCCACAAGTTTCCAACCAAAAGTATTTATCCTCAAATACTTAGAATCATTCCCCAAACATTTAGAACCCAAAATCTCAAATACATCAAGCCCTAATCTTCATAAATGAAGAAGGAGAAGAACACTTCAACTAAACATAACCAAAATTGTCCACAATACTCCAAACGAGATAGAAAGTGAACAAAATATGATTTTGAGCAATTAATCCTTTAATGACATATTATGATTTCTACACATCAAAATATCCAAAAGCCCCAAATATGGTTGTTTTACAACATTTATGAAGATAACCATTTCAAAAGAGTTAAACTATTCCATTAACTCAACCATTGATATTTTCAAGTAAAACACACAAATATTTAAAAAATAACATTTTTGGCATGCACAAAGCTTTCACAAATCAACTTGAACTCACCTAGCTAGATTTAAGGTAAATCTAGAATTTCTCCCAACGTAAGTTCCTTTGATGCAACCCGGATCCTTTAGGCCAAATCTTCCAAAACCTAGATCCACAAGTTTCCAACCATAGGTATTTATCCTCAAATACTTAGAATCATTCCCCAAACATTTAGAACCCAAAATCTCAAATACATCAAACCCTAATCTTCATAAATGAAGAAGGAGAAGAACACTTCAACTAAACATAACCAAAATCGTCCACAATACTCCAAACGAGAAAGAAAATGAACAAAATATGATTTTGAGCAATTAATCATTTAATGACATATTACGATTTCTACACATCAAAATATCTAAAAGCCCCAAATATGGTTGTTTTACAACATTTATGAAGATAACCAGTTCAAAAGAGTTAAACTATTCCATTAACTCAACCATTGATATTTTCAAGTAAAACACACAAATATTTGGAAAATAACATTTTTGGCATGCACAAAGCTTTCACAAATCAACTTGAACTCACCTCGCTAGATTTAAGGTAAATCTAGAATTTCTCCCAACGTAAGCTCCTTTGATGCAACCCAGATCCTTTAGGCCAAATCTTCCAAAACCTAGATCCACAAGTTTCCAACCATAAGTATTTATCCTCAAATACTTAGACTCATTCCCCAAACATTTAGAACCCAAAATCTCAAATACATCAAGCCCTAATCTTCATAAATGAAGAAGGAGAAGAACACTTCAACTAAACATAACCAAAATCGTCCACCATACTCCAAACGAGAAAGAAAGTGAACAAAATATGATTTTGAGCAATTAATCATTTAAGGACATATTATGATTTATACACATCAAAATATCCAAAAGCCCCAAATATGGTTGTTTTTCAACATTTATGAAGATAACCATTTCAAAAGAGTTAAACTATTCCATTAACTCAACCATTCGGTAACATCCTAGGAGGGTAAGTGGTGGAAGCCCTTACTACCTGGGTTCGAACCCCGTGGTGATCACACGGAGGTATCCCTGAATCAAGGGCAGATCATGGGCCTGCTGTTTGGGCCGGGTCGTGGGTCGTGTGGGGATTAGTCTGGACTTATTCAGGACACCCCCTGAAGAGCAAAATGCCTTTAAAAAAAAATTAACTCAACCATTGATATTTTCAAGTAAAACACACAATTTTTTGGAAAATAACATTTTTGGCATGCACAATGCTTTCACAAATCAACTTGAACTCACCTCGCTAGATTTAAGCTAAATCTATAATTTCTCCCAACGTAAGCTCCTTTGATGCAACCCGGATCCTTTAGGCCAAATCTTACAAAACCTAGATCCACAAATTTCCAACCAAAAGTATTTATCCTCAAATACTTAGAATCATTCCCCAAACATTTAGAACCCAAAATCTCAAATACATCAAGCCCTAATCTTCATAAATGAAGAAGGAGAAGAACACTTCAACTAAACATAACCAAAATTGTCCACAATACTCCAAACGAGATAGAAAGTGAACAAAATATGATTTTGAGCAATTAATCCTATAATGACATATTATGATTTCTACACATCAAAATATCCAAAAGCCCCAAATATGGTTGTTTTACCACATTTATGAAGATAACCATTTCAAAAGAGTTAAACTATTCCATTAACTCAACCATTGATATTTTCAAGTAAAACACACAAATATTTAAAAAATAACATTTTTGGCATGCACAAAGCTTTCACAAATCAACTTGAACTCACCTAGCTAGATTTAAGGTAAATCTAGAATTTCTCCCAACGTAAGTTCCTTTGATGCAACCCGGATCCTTTAGGCCAAATCTTCCAAAACCTAGATCCACAAGTTTCCAACCATAGGTATTTATCCTCAAATACTTAGAATCATTCCCCAAACATTTAGAACCCAAAATCTCAAATACATCAAACCCTAATCTTCATAAATGAAGAAGGAGAAGAACACTTCAACTAAACATAACCAAAATCGTCCACAATACTCCAAACGAGAAAGAAAATGAACAAAATATGATTTTGAGCAATTAATCATTTAATGACATATTACGATTTCTACACATCAAAATATCTAAAAGCCCCAAATATGGTTGTTTTACAACATTTATGAAGATAACCAGTTCAAAAGAGTTAAACTATTCCATTAACTCAACCATTGATATTTTCAAGTAAAACACACAAATATTTGGAAAATAACATTTTTGGCATGCACAAAGCTTTCACAAATCAACTTGAACTCACCTCGCTAGATTTAAGGTAAATCTAGAATTTCTCCCAACGTAAGCTCCTTTGATGCAACCCAGATCCTTTAGGCCAAATCTTCCAAAACCTAGATCCACAAGTTTCCAACCATAAGTATTTATCCTCAAATACTTAGACTCATTCCCCAAACATTTAGAACCCAAAATCTCAAATACATCAAACCCTAATCTTCATAAATGAAGAAGGAGAAGAACACTTCAACTAAACATAACCAAAATCGTCCACAATACTCCAAACGAGAAAGAAAGTGAACAAAATATGATTTTGAGCAATTAATCATTTAATGACATATTATGATTTCTACACATCGAAATATCCAAAAGCCCCAAATATGGTTGTTTTACCACATTTATGAAGATAACCATTTCAAAAGAGTTAAACTATTCCATTAACTCAACCATTGATATTTTCAAGTAAAACACACAAATATTTGAAAAATAACATTTTTGGCATGCACAAAGCTTTCACAAATCAACTTGAACTCACCTCGCTAGATTTAAGGTAAATCTAGAATTTCTCCCAACGTAAGCTCCTTTGATGCAACCCGGATCCTTTAGGCCAAATCTTCCAAAACCTAGATCCACAACTTTCCAACCATAAGTATTTATCCTCAAATACTTAGAATCATCCCCAAACATTTAGAACCCAAAATCTCAAATACATCAAGCCCTAATCTTCATAAATGAAGAAGGAGAAGAACACTTCAACTCAACATAACCAAAATCGTCCCCAATACTCCAAACGAGAAAGAAAGTGAACAAAATATGATTTTGAGCAATAAATCATTTAATGACATATTATGATTTCTACACATCAAAATATCCAAAAGCCCCAAATATGGTTGTTTTTCAACATTTATGAAGATAACCAGTTCAAAAGAGTTAAACTATTCCATTAACTCAACCATTCGGTAACATCCTGGGAGGGTAAGTGGTGGAAGCCCTTACTACCTGGGTTCGAACCCCGTGGTGATCATGCGGAGGTATCCAGATCGTGGGCCTGCTGTTAGGGCCGGGTCGTGGGTCGTGGGGGGATTAGTCTGGACTTATTCAGGACACCCCGTGAAGTGCAAAATTCCTTTCAAAAAAAAATTAACTCAACCATTGATATTTTCATGTAAAACACACAAATTTTTGGAAAATAATATTTTTGGCATGCACAAAGCTTTCACAAATAAACTTGAACTCACCTCGCTAGATTTAAGCTAAATCTAGAATTTCTCCCAACGTAAGCTCCTTGGATGCAACCCGGATCCTTTAGGCCAAATCTTCCAAAACCTAGATCCACAAGTTTCCAACCATAAGTATTTATCCTCAAATACTTAGACTCATTCCCCAAACATTTAAAACCCAAAATCTCAAATACATCAAGCCCTAATCTTCATAAATGAAGAAGGAGAAGAACACTTCAACTAAACATAACCAAAATCGTCCACAATACTCCAAACGAGAAAGAAAGTGAACAAAATATGATTTTGAGCAATTAATCATTTAAGGACATATTATGATTTCTACACATCAAAATATCCAAAAGCCCCAAATATGGTTGTTTTTCAACATTTATGAAGATAACCATTTCAAAAGAGTTAAACTATTCCATTAACTCAACCATTCGGTAACATCCTTGGAGGGTAAGTGGTTGAAGCCCTTACTACCTGGGTTCGAACCCCGTGGTGATCACACGGAGGTATCCCTGAATCAAGGGCAGATCATGGGCCTGCTGTTTGGGTCGGGTCGTGGGTCGTGGGGGGATTAGTCTGGACTTATTCAGGACACCCCCTGAAGTGCAAAATGCCTTTCAAAAAAAATTAACTCAACCATTGATATTTTCAAGTAAAACACACAATTTTTTGGAAAATAACATTTTTGGCATGCACAATGCTTTCACAAATCAACTTGAACTCACCTCGCTAGATTTAAGCTAAATCTAGAATTTCTCCCAACGTAAGCTCCTTTGATGCAATCCGGATCCTTTAGGCCAAATCTTACAAAACCTAGATCCACAAGTTTCCAACCAAAAGTATTTATCCTCAAATACTTAGAATCATTCCCCAAACATTTAGAACCCAAAATCTCAAATACATCAAGCCCTAATCTTCATAAATGAAGAAGGAGAATAACACTTCAACTAAACATAACCAAAATTGTCCACAATACTCCAAACGAGATAGAAAGTGAACAAAATATGATTTTGAGCAATTAATCCTTTAATGACATATTATGATTTCTACACATCAAAATATCCAAAAGCCCCAAATATGGTTGTTTTACAACATTTATGAAGATAACCATTTCAAAAGAGTTAAACTATTCCATTAACTCAACCATTGATATTTTCAAGTAAAACACACAAATATTTAAAAAATAACATTTTTGGCATGCACAAAGCTTTCACAAATCAACTTGAACTCACCTAGCTAGATTTAAGGTAAATCTAGAATTTCTCCCAACGTAAGTTCCTTTGATGCAACCCGGATCCTTTAGGCCAAATCTTCCAAAACCTAGATCCACAAGTTTCCAACCATAGGTATTTATCCTCAAATACTTAGAATCATTCCCCAAACATTTAGAACCCAAAATCTCAAATACATCAAACCCTAATCTTCATAAATGAAGAAGGAGAAGAACACTTCAACTAAACATAACCAAAATCGTCCACAATACTCCAAACGAGAAAGAAAATGAACAAAATATGATTTTGAGCAATTAATCATTTAATGACATATTACGATTTCTACACATCAAAATATCTAAAAGCCCCAAATATGGTTGTTTTACAACATTTATGAAGATAACCAGTTCAAAAGAGTTAAACTATTCCATTAACTCAACCATTGATATTTTCAAGTAAAACACACAAATATTTGGAAAATAACATTTTTGGCATGCACAAAGCTTTCACAAATCAACTTGAACTCACCTCGCTAGATTTAAGGTAAATCTAGAATTTCTCCCAACGTAAGCTCCTTTGATGCAACCCAGATCCTTTAGGCCAAATCTTCCAAAACCTAGATCCACAAGTTTCCAACCATAAGTATTTATCCTCAAATACTTAGACTCATTCCCCAAACATTTAGAACCCAAAATCTCAAATACATCAAGCCCTAATCTTCATAAATGAAGAAGGAGAAGAACACTTCAACTAAACATAACCAAAATCGTTCACCATACTCCAAACGAGAAAGAAAGTGAACAAAATATGATTTTGAGCAATTAATCATTTAAGGACATATTATGATTTATACACATCAAAATATCCAAAAGCCCCAAATATGGTTGTTTTTCAACATTTATGAAGATAACCATTTCAAAAGAGTTAAACTATTCCATTAACTCAACCATTCGGTAACATCCTAGGAGGGTAAGTGGTGGAAGCCCTTACTACCTGGGTTCGAACCCCGTAGTGATCACACGGAGGTATCCCTGAATCAAGGGCAGATCATGGGCCTGCTGTTTGGGCCGGGTCGTGGGTCGTGTGGGGATTAGTCTGGACTTATTCAGGACACCCCCTGAAGAGCAAAATGCCTTTAAAAAAAATTAACTCAACCATTGATATTTTCAAGTAAAACACACAATTTTTTGGAAAATAACATTTTTGGCATGCACAATGCTTTCACAAATCAACTTGAACTCACCTCGCTAGATTTAAGCTAAATCTATAATTTCTCCCAACGTAAGCTCCTTTGATGCAACCCGGATCCTTTAGGCCAAATCTTACAAAACCTAGATCCACAAATTTCCAACCAAAAGTATTTATCCTCAAATACTTAGAATCATTCCCCAAACATTTAGAACCCAAAATCTCAAATACATCAAGCCCTAATCTTCATAAATGAAGAAGGAGAAGAACACTTCAACTAAACATAACCAAAATTGTCCACAATACTCCAAACGAGATAGAAAGTGAACAAAATATGATTTTGAGCAATTAATCCTATAATGACATATTATGATTTCTACACATCAAAATATCCAAAAGCCCCAAATATGGTTGTTTTACCACATTTATGAAGATAACCATTTCAAAAGAGTTAAACTATTCCATTAACTCAACCATTGATATTTTCAAGTAAAACACACAAATATTTGAAAAATAACATTTTTGGCATGCACAAAGCTTTCACAAATCAACTTGAACTCACCTCGCTAGATTTAAGGTAAATCTAGAATTTCTCCCAACGTAAGCTCCTTTGATGCAACCCGGATCCTTTAGGCCAAATCTTCCAAAACCTAGATCCACAACTTTCCAACCATAAGTATTTATCCTCAAATACTTAGAATCATCCCCAAACATTTAGAACCCAAAATCTCAAATACATCAAGCCCTAATCTTCATAAATGAAGAAGGAGAAGAACACTTCAACTCAACATAACCAAAATCGTCCCCAATACTCCAAACGAGAAAGAAAGTGAACAAAATATGATTTTGAGCAATAAATCATTTAATGACATATTATGATTTCTACACATCAAAATATCCAAAAGCCCCAAATATGGTTGTTTTTCAACATTTATGAAGATAACCAGTTCAAAAGAGTTAAACTATTCCATTAACTCAACCATTCGGTAACATCCTGGGAGGGTAAGTGGTGGAAGCCCTTACTACCTGGGTTCGAACCCCGTGGTGATCATGCGGAGGTATCCAGATCGTGGGCCTGCTGTTAGGGCCGGGTCGTGGGTCGTGGGGGGATTAGTCTGGACTTATTCAGGACACCCCGTGAAGTGCAAAATTCCTTTCAAAAAAAAATTAACTCAACCATTGATATTTTCATGTAAAACACACAAATTTTTGGAAAATAATATTTTTGGCATGCACAAAGCTTTCACAAATAAACTTGAACTCACCTCGCTAGATTTAAGCTAAATCTAGAATTTCTCCCAACGTAAGCTCCTTGGATGCAACCCGGATCCTTTAGGCCAAATCTTCCAAAACCTAGATCCACAAGTTTCCAACCATAAGTATTTATCCTCAAATACTTAGACTCATTCCCCAAACATTTAAAACCCAAAATCTCAAATACATCAAGCCCTAATCTTCATAAATGAAGAAGGAGAAGAACACTTCAACTAAACATAACCAAAATCGTCCACAATACTCCAAACGAGAAAGAAAGTGAACAAAATATGATTTTGAGCAATTAATCATTTAAGGACATATTATGATTTCTACACATCAAAATATCCAAAAGCCCCAAATATGGTTGTTTTTCAACATTTATGAAGATAACCATTTCAAAAGAGTTAAACTATTCCATTAACTCAACCATTCGGTAACATCCTTGGAGGGTAAGTGGTTGAAGCCCTTACTACCTGGGTTCGAACCCCGTGGTGATCACACGGAGGTATCCCTGAATCAAGGGCAGATCATGGGCCTGCTGTTTGGGTCGGGTCGTGGGTCGTGGGGGGATTAGTCTGGACTTATTCAGGACACCCCCTGAAGTGCAAAATGCCTTTCAAAAAAAATTAACTCAACCATTGATATTTTCAAGTAAAACACACAATTTTTTGGAAAATAACATTTTTGGCATGCACAATGCTTTCACAAATCAACTTGAACTCACCTCGCTAGATTTAAGCTAAATCTAGAATTTCTCCCAACGTAAGCTCCTTTGATGCAATCCGGATCCTTTAGGCCAAATCTTACAAAACCTAGATCCACAAGTTTCCAACCAAAAGTATTTATCCTCAAATACTTAGAATCATTCCCCAAACATTTAGAACCCAAAATCTCAAATACATCAAGCCCTAATCTTCATAAATGAAGAAGGAGAATAACACTTCAACTAAACATAACCAAAATTGTCCACAATACTCCAAACGAGATAGAAAGTGAACAAAATATGATTTTGAGCAATTAATCCTTTAATGACATATTATGATTTCTACACATCAAAATATCCAAAAGCCCCAAATATGGTTGTTTTACAACATTTATGAAGATAACCATTTCAAAAGAGTTAAACTATTCCATTAACTCAACCATTGATATTTTCAAGTAAAACACACAAATATTTAAAAAATAACATTTTTGGCATGCACAAAGCTTTCACAAATCAACTTGAACTCACCTAGCTAGATTTAAGGTAAATCTAGAATTTCTCCCAACGTAAGTTCCTTTGATGCAACCCGGATCCTTTAGGCCAAATCTTCCAAAACCTAGATCCACAAGTTTCCAACCATAGGTATTTATCCTCAAATACTTAGAATCATTCCCCAAACATTTAGAACCCAAAATCTCAAATACATCAAACCCTAATCTTCATAAATGAAGAAGGAGAAGAACACTTCAACTAAACATAACCAAAATCGTCCACAATACTCCAAACGAGAAAGAAAATGAACAAAATATGATTTTGAGCAATTAATCATTTAATGACATATTACGATTTCTACACATCAAAATATCTAAAAGCCCCAAATATGGTTGTTTTACAACATTTATGAAGATAACCAGTTCAAAAGAGTTAAACTATTCCATTAACTCAACCATTGATATTTTCAAGTAAAACACACAAATATTTGGAAAATAACATTTTTGGCATGCACAAAGCTTTCACAAATCAACTTGAACTCACCTCGCTAGATTTAAGGTAAATCTAGAATTTCTCCCAACGTAAGCTCCTTTGATGCAACCCAGATCCTTTAGGCCAAATCTTCCAAAACCTAGATCCACAAGTTTCCAACCATAAGTATTTATCCTCAAATACTTAGACTCATTCCCCAAACATTTAGAACCCAAAATCTCAAATACATCAAGCCCTAATCTTCATAAATGAAGAAGGAGAAGAACACTTCAACTAAACATAACCAAAATCGTTCACCATACTCCAAACGAGAAAGAAAGTGAACAAAATATGATTTTGAGCAATTAATCATTTAAGGACATATTATGATTTATACACATCAAAATATCCAAAAGCCCCAAATATGGTTGTTTTTCAACATTTATGAAGATAACCATTTCAAAAGAGTTAAACTATTCCATTAACTCAACCATTCGGTAACATCCTAGGAGGGTAAGTGGTGGAAGCCCTTACTACCTGGGTTCGAACCCCGTGGTGATCACACGGAGGTATCCCTGAATCAAGGGCAGATCATGGGCCTGCTGTTTGGGCCGGGTCGTGGGTCGTGTGGGGATTAGTCTGGACTTATTCAGGACACCCCCTGAAGAGCAAAATGCCTTTAAAAAAAAATTAACTCAACCATTGATATTTTCAAGTAAAACACACAATTTTTTGGAAAATAACATTTTTGGCATGCACAATGCTTTCACAAATCAACTTGAACTCACCTCGCTAGATTTAAGCTAAATCTATAATTTCTCCCAACGTAAGCTCCTTTGATGCAACCCGGATCCTTTAGGCCAAATCTTACAAAACCTAGATCCACAAATTTCCAACCAAAAGTATTTATCCTCAAATACTTAGAATCATTCCCCAAACATTTAGAACCCAAAATCTCAAATACATCAAGCCCTAATCTTCATAAATGAAGAAGGAGAAGAACACTTCAACTAAACATAACCAAAATTGTCCACAATACTCCAAACGAGATAGAAAGTGAACAAAATATGATTTTGAGCAATTAATCCTATAATGACATATTATGATTTCTACACATCAAAATATCCAAAAGCCCCAAATATGGTTGTTTTACCACATTTATGAAGATAACCATTTCAAAAGAGTTAAACTATTCCATTAACTCAACCATTGATATTTTCAAGTAAAACACACGAATATTTAAAAAATAACATTTTTGGCATGCACAAAGCTTTCACAAATCAACTTGAACTCACCTAGCTAGATTTAAGGTAAATCTAGAATTTCTCCCAACGTAAGCTCCTTTGATGCAACCCGGATCCTTTAGGCCAAATCTTCCAAAACCTAGATCCACAAGTTTCCAACCATAAGTATTTATCCTCAAATACTTAGAATCATTCCCCAAACATTTAGAACCCAAAATCTCAAATACATCAAACCCTAATCTTCATAAATGAAGAAGGAGAAGAACACTTCAACTAAACATAACCAAAATCGTCCACAATACTCCAAACTAGAAAGAAAGTGAACAAAATATGATTTTGAGCAATTAATCATTTAATGACATATTACGATTTCTACACATCAAAATATCTAAAAGCCCCAAATATGGTTGTTTTACAACATTTATGAAGATAACCAGTTCAAAAGAGTTAAACTATTCCATTAACTCAACCATTGATATTTTCAAGTAAAACACACAAATATTTGGAAAATAACATTTTTGGCATGCACAAAGCTTTCACAAATCAACTTGAACTCACCTCGCTAGATTTAAGCTAAATCTAGAATTTCTCCCAACGTAAGCTCATTTGATGCAACCCAGATCCTTTAGGCCAAATCTTCCAAAACCTAGATCCACAAGTTTCCAACCATAAGTATTTATCCTCAAATACTTAGAATCATTCCCCAAACATTTAGAACCCAAAATCTCAAATACATCAAACCCTAATCTTCATAAATGAAGAAGGAGAAGAACACTTCAACTAAACATAACCAAAATCGTCCACAATACTCCAAACTAGAAAGAAAGTGAACAAAATATGATTTTGAGCAATTAATCATTTAATGACATATTACGATTTCTACACATCAAAATATCTAAAAGCCCCAAATATGGTTGTTTTACAACATTTATGAAGATAACCAGTTCAAAAGAGTTAAACTATTCCATTAACTCAACCATTGATATTTTCAAGTAAAACACACAAATATTTGGAAAATAACATTTTTGGCATGCACAAAGCTTTCACAAATCAACTTGAACTCACCTCGCTAGATTTAAGCTAAATCTAGAATTTCTCCCAACGTAAGCTCATTTGATGCAACCCAGATCCTTTAGGCCAAATCTTCCAAAACCTAGATCCCCAAGTTTCCAACCATAAGTATTTATCCTCAAATACTTAGACTCATTCCCCAAACATTTAGAACCCAAAA
The DNA here is from genome assembly GCA_033807775.1 of Saussurea involucrata. Taxonomy (NCBI): domain Eukaryota; kingdom Viridiplantae; phylum Streptophyta; class Magnoliopsida; order Asterales; family Asteraceae; genus Saussurea; species Saussurea involucrata. The sequence continues at coordinate 80,973,030 of CM066325.1, forward strand.
TCTCAAATACATCAAGCCCTAATCTTCATAAATGAAGAAGGAGAAGAACACTTCAACTAAACATAACCAAAATCGTCCACAATACTCCAAACGAGAAAGAAAGTGAACAAAATATGATTTTGAGCAATTAATCATTTAAGGACATATTATGATTTCTACACATCGAAATATCCAAAAGCCCCAAATATGGTTGTTTTACCACATTTATGAAGATAACCATTTCAAAAGAGTTAAACTATTCCATTAACTCAACCATTGATATTTTCAAGTAAAACACACAAATATTTTACAAATAACATTTTTGGCATGCACAAAGCTTTCACAAATCAACTTGAACTCACCTAGCTAGATTTAAGGTAAATCTTGAATTTCTCCCAACGTAAGCTCCTTTGATGCAACCCGGATCCTTTAGGCCAAATCTTCCAAAATCTAGATCCACAAGTTTCCAACCATAAGTATTTATCCTCAAATACTTAGAATCATTCCCAAACATTTAGAACCCAAAATCTCAAATACATCAAACCCTAATCTTCATAAATGAAGAAGGAGAAGAACACTTCAACTAAACATAACCAAAATCGTCCACAATACTCCAAACGAGAAAGAAAGTGAACAAAATATGATTTTGAGCAATTAATCATTTAAGGACATATTATGATTTCTACACATCGAAATATCCAAAAGCCCCAAATATGGTTGTTTTACCACATTTATGAAGATAACCATTTCAAAAGAGTTAAACTATTCCATTAACTCAACCATTGATATTTTCAAGTAAAACACACAAATATTTTAAAAATAACATTTTTGGCATGCACAAAGCTTTCACAAATCAACTTGAACTCACCTAGCTAGATTTAAGGTAAATCTTGAATTTCTCCCAACGTAAGCTCCTTTGATGCAACCCGGATCCTTTAGGCCAAATCTTCCAAAATCTAGATCCACAAGTTTCCAACCATAAGTATTTATCCTCAAATACTTAGAATCATTCCCAAACATTTAGAACCCAAAATCTCAAATACATCAAACCCTAATCTTCATAAATGAAGAAGGAGAAGAACACTTCAACTAAACATAACCAAAATCGTCCACAATACTCCAAACGAGAAAGAAAGTGAACAAAATATGATTTTTAGCAATTAATCATTTAATGACATATTACGATTTCTACACATCAAAATATCTAAAAGCCCCAAATATGGTTGTTTTACAACATTTATGAAGATAACCAGTTCAAAAGAGTTAAACTATTCCATTAACTCAACCATTGATATTTTCAAGTAAAACACACAAATATTTGGAAAATAACATTTTTGGCATGCACAAAGCTTTCACAAATCAACTTGAACTCACCTCGCTAGATTTAAGGTAAATCTAGAATTTCTCCCAACGTAAGCTCCTTTGATGCAACCCAGATCCTTTAGGCCAAATCTTCCAAAACCTAGATCCACTAGTTTCCAACCATAAGTATTTATCCTCAAATACTTAGAATAATTCCCCAAACATTTAGAACCCAAAATCTCAAATACATCAAGCCCTAATCTTCATAAATGAAGAAGGAGAAGTGTTGGAACCCAGATACGCTTAATCAAGATTAACAGTCTATTAGTTGAGTTTAGAGTTTGATGCGGAAGCGTATTAAACTAACAGATATGTTTGATAGATATTAGAACGCACATATATAAAGAAAACAGTAAAGAATGAAAAGGATTTCTTGAACAGTTACTTTTATTCAATATATAATAACAACACGAAGAACAGATTAAGAACTGTTGGTGTGTGAGAATATAACACTCAGATATTTGACAATAAAGTTTGAGAGTATTAGTGATTCCTTGTCTTTTCGTCGTTAGGAAGATCTCAACACGAGACTTCCTTTTATACTACTCTTAGAAGACTATGAAGTTGGTCACTGTTCCTTTTACGACATGAATAGTAAACTGGATGGTGTGAACAGTGGACTGGATGGTGTGAGCAGTTGTTTGAGCCATGCGCATTTAATGGAGCAGATGTACTATTGGTAAATGCATTAAATGGCGCAGAGTTCTATTTTGTACCATGCCCTATTGAGTCCACTCAGAGCTTGACACGTGTTTTGACAGTACTTTTCCATGCAAGTTGATGAACGTATCCAGTAATATCTTCCAAGTCTTCATAGCAGACCACAGAGGCTCTGTAAGGCATTACAGAGGTTCTATGGTCTGACCTTCTGTGGACCAGTCCACTTGTTTCCGAGTTGATCTTCTTCTTGCGCACTACAGAGGTTCTGTGATTACCTCTGTAGCTTCTGTGGCTTTCTGGACTTGATCTTCAGGAAGAAGTGGCAGAGCCTCTGTGAGAGGCTTTTCTATACTTAGCCTATTTTTCACTACTTCTAAGTATTTCTATGATTAGGAAGATTGAAGCTAACAATCTCCCCCTAAGTAGTGAAAAATAAAAATTTGACTTTGTGTTTAGTTAGGCTAAGTTAGATAAGACAAAGGTTAAACAATACCTCGAAATTTCTCATTTAGAAATATGCCAGAGGCATTTTACATTTGAGTACAATGAAAGATAAACTTTTGTTTGCAGAGATTGGAGGTCTGAGAATCAGATTTTGGCATCTTTGAAATCGTTGTAGCTTCTGTTGTCTCTGTCGACTTTTCTGATCTCTTTGTAGAATCTGATGCAGAGTTCTATTAGGCGGATTGTTGAGTCTATTTCTCTGATGAAAGTATCTGCATCATCTCTATCCATTTTCTCTGTACCTCTGTATTTTACAAGGCTTGCTCTGAATTTGCTCAGAGTACTGGTTGCGTATTTCTGACAATCCATGAGTACAAAAAGTTTAACCTGGTGTTGTGGGTTTTGAAATACTAACCCAAATCTTGGTTCTCTGATGATTGAGTTGGGCACAGCGTCTGGTGGGCAGCGATCTTCTGGTGGTCGTAGATCTAGATGTTTGAGACCAAGATCTTTTCCCAGCTGAAAATCTATCATGCTGTATAGCAGAAGCTTTTCCCTCATCGCTTTTCTCAATACTTGATAGGCTCTGGTGTTTGCCTCTGTGTTGTAATTGTCCTTTGTCCATTGCAGAAGGTCAGGTAGATCGTATGGATTGATGTTTCTTAAGTCAGCATCAGCGAAGGTAGACTCTGAATTGTTCTCTCTTCTGACTTTGTAAAGATTGTACCTGACCCTTGGATAGGTTCTTGTGAAGGAGAATCTGCAGAAGATCACTTTTTTGATTTTGTGAATTGAGAAGACATCTGCTTTGGCTCTTGGCTTTGTTCTTGTGAAGATGTTCTCAAATTCTTCTCTGATCCTTGGATCTGTCACATGATCTATTGGATAGTTTGTCTGAAAGGATTGTTTGTAGAGGTATTTGTATACCACTTCTTCCATTTCTTCATGTGTTGGACCAGGTCGTGGAATTTGTCTTCTGAGACTCTCCATATGTTGAACAACTTCTGCAGCTCTACCAGTTAAAGGAGTTTCTGACAGAGGCTTCAATCCATGTGCCCAGTCAACTTCTTCGGGTTTTGGGGTTTGAAAGGCGTCAAACGCACTTTTCATCAGTTTCTCTGTTGGCTTTGACAATGTTTTCTTCTTCTTAGGTTCCTCTGTCAGTATCCCTTTGCCTTTATCTTTTGTTGTCGTGGCATAACCTGTTGCTTCTGTGGGATTTGAGGTTTGTACTTCTGTAGGTTTGATGGAGGTTGCCTCTGTGGATTTTGACGATTGTGATTTAGAGGACTTTTGTGGCGATGGTTCTGTTGGCTTGTCTTGCTCTGTAACCTCTGTTGGAGGTTGTTTGGTGACTTCTTCTGTGAGCTCAGTTTCTGTTGATGAAGTGTTTTCATTGAATCTTCTTGCCATTCTGAAGGCTAAGGTGAACCTGTGCCTTTCTTCTTCTCTCTTCACCATACGATCACTTATTGTTGTGTGCATCCTTTTCAGAATGTCAGAAGCAGAGGTCGTTGCTCTTTTTGGTTTGGTGGCAATCGACTTTCTTCTGGGTATGGTTTGGGGTGTTTCCACAGAGGTGGGTGTTTTCTCTGTGGTTGGTTCATCTGTTTCTTCCAAAATGATTACCTCAGGGGCGGTTGTTGCCTCTGAGGTTTGCTTATCTGCTTCTGTAGTGTTGGGTTCTTCAGAGGTTGAATCCACAGAGATGGGTGTATTCTCTGTGGTTTGTTGAGTTTGTTGTTGTCGGGTCTGTTCTGGAGGTGCTTGACTCAGAGGTTCTGCGGCTATTGGTGGACCTGTAAGTTCTCTGCTTGCAGTTTTCTCTGTAGTTTTCTCCCCCTCAGGATGATCTGATGGACCAGGATGGTCATCATCATCAGAGTCATCCTGACCCTTGTCTGATGTACCCTCTGCTCTGCAGGAAGCATCGGGTTTCTTTGGCATTGTGGCTCCAGCAGCGATCAGTTTCACGCAGACATCATCACAGAGGCCAAGAAGAGTTGCTAGCTCTGCCTCTGTTTTGAATCTCATCCTTCCTACACTTTCTCTGAAATCTTTGACAAAGTTTGCATTGGCAGTGGTGAAGGAAAGGATGACTTCTGTCACTTGATTAATCACGTTCTGCCCAAGCTCTGTCAGCTGTGCTCTTGTCATGTAGTCTTTGGGTTGCATCAGCATGGTATTTCGCATGGCTTCTTCTTGAACTTTTTGTAGGGCCTTCTGTAGATCTGCAGGAGTGATGCCCGTTGACACTGAAATCTGTTTGTTCAATTGATCAAGGAACTTGTTGATGGAGTTCTCAATCGAAGAAGGAGTAGTTGTTGCGGCAGAAGTGGTGGATGCGGTAGCAGCAGACTTCATCTGTGAGATGGCAGTTTTCACCTCTGTGGACAGGTTGTCCATTTTGGTGTTCAGGTTTAGCAGTGCCAGTGATGTTGTCTCTGCAAAAGATTTGAAAGAGCTTTGCAACTCTTTCAAGGTTTGGTTCACAGAGGTCTCAAGGGTTTGGAACTCATCCTTTGTGACTTGTGTTCCGGTGGTAACCTCTGGAGGAACACATTCGTCTTCAGAGTGAATCCCTGTTCCTGGGATACCTTCTTTCATTCCTGTTTGTATGTTGAGAATGGAAGGATTTCCTTCTGATCCTTGAGAAGAAACATGAGTTTCAATCCCTACAGAAGTTCTGAGAAGAACATTGTCCAAATCCACTCCATAGGTGGGTATTGGAATATCCTTCTGTTGACTAGGAGACTTGTCTAGAGTCTCTTTGTCTTTGTGCTCTCTACTTCTCTCTGAAAGAAGTGTGGGTCTTAATAAGTGCGTGTCAGAGGAAACAAATTCCTCTGTAGGGTGTTCTTGTGTGATCTGGGGCGATTGATCACGAACATTAGGTGAGTCTCTTTGAGGAGACTCCCTAGGAATGGATTCCCCGGTTTCTGTGGGCACAGAGGTTGAAAGAGTAACCTCTGGCTGGATGGGTTAGTTTGGGATCGAGCTGTGCTGCTCTTTTTCAATAACTCCTTCTGCAGCTAGACCTGCGGAGTTAGAAATGTGGGTTGCACTGGGAGGGGGTGATTGATGTGTGCCTTCTTCAACTTCGGCATCTTTTCTTGTTTCTTCTTCTGGTTCTGTGGAAGTTCCTTGCTCTGTGCGCAAGGAGTCATACATGTGATGAGATCCGTATAATCTCATGACATGAGGATGATAGAGACCTTTTCGTATCCAGATAGCCTCTTCTTCATCTGAATCTACCTCTGAGATTTCTATCCCTGTTTCTGTGGTTTCTTCTACAACCGTTGCCTCTGTAACTTTAGTTGTATTCCACTCAGCTTCGATTTGTTCTGTTTCTTCTGAAGCTTGGTTTGGACTTCTTCTGTGGACGTCCAATCCTTGAATGAAAGGGTTTTGTAAAATCACAGGGGTTTCGGCTGGTTGATTTCTGGGTGTTGTGTCATCTTCGTGTAGATGTGTGTCAATGCCAGAAATGAAGAAATCTTGTTCTTCTGGAGTGTGGTGGTCGAGAGGTTGTGCCGTCCACCCTGCCGTATTAAGGGTGTTTGCAATTTCGGGGTTCTGTAGGAAATCATTCAGGTCTCCTTGGTGAGCAAATCTATCTGGAGATTGATAGGGTGATTGATATCCTTCTTCTGTCATTCCTACTTCTGCATCTTCTTCTTCTGCAGTTTCTCCCTCTATGATTTCCTCTTCTGCAATGGTAAACAACTTTTTAAGTGTTTTACCATGCTTCTTTTTGGTTTTCCTCCTCTTTGGTTTTGGTGCCCCTTCCTCTGTTGATTTGGATCTCTTCTTTTTCTGTTTTGTGAAAAGGGGAGGAGCAGAGGAGCCAATCTCTGTGGCATGGGGAGGTGAAGGTCGATCTTCTGTAGTGCTTGTTGAGGTGCCTTCTGCAGTTTTTCTCTTCTTTGCTTTTGGAGTAGATGCAGAGGTTCTTGATGAAGACTTCTTTCCCATTATTTCTGCGCGTTTGGCTATGAAGCTGAGCTGAATAGCCATGTGTTTTGCTAACTTTTGATCCTTTTCTGCTTGAGTGGAAAGAGGTTTTGCTATCATTGTTCCTAGGGGGACACCTAAACGCGGGGGTGTCATAGGACTCGGTTTTGGAGTTCTATGATCGCGTATATACTCTTTCTTAAGGGATATGTTCGATGCGTAGCGCATAAGTTTCTTTGACAGAGGTCTGCAGTGTGAGTAGCCATCAGCATGATCAGTGGGGGTATTTTTGTTCATCGGGAACTGTTTGGGAGTTGGCCCATCCATTGGCCAATTTTGGATTAGCAGCAGAGGTTCGAACAGTACTCCCAATATTCTTTGGAATTGCAGAGGTGGTAGAAAGTTGGGATCGTTCTCTTTGACCCTTTTCGAGTTGTTCTTTCTGTCGATGGTGTTTATGATCTCTTGCATCATTATGGTCGCATAATCTAGTGGAAGATCATAGTAAACCCCACACATGATGCTCAAGATTTGATGTGAGCTCTGGTCAATACTCCCTATCTTTCCTGTCAGACATCTGTTAAGAATAGAGAACAAAGTGTTCCACAGAGGTGGTAATCGGCCTCTGCGGAAGTCATTTCTCTTCCGTAGTTGGGTGTTGTACCCAAGCATTTCCACGAATCGACAGAGCTCTTCGTCTGTTGGTTGCTCTGCATAACTTTTCAATCCCAGAAGACCCCTTGTTGGTAGGTTGAATTCAAGTGAGAACATTGTTCTGTTAAACTTGATTTCAAGATGCTCAGATTTATCAGGTCTTGAAATGTACCCTTTGATAAGAGAATCGTCTGTATCAAATCGGCAGCTTTGCCAAAATTGGTTCAAATAACGGACTGGAATTCTGTTAGGGGTTCTTGATAGTAGAGGGAAGAGGATATGGTTTTCCATGATGTTCAGAAGTATGGCATGGGCTTCGCCGAAAGTAGTGGGTGAGGGGACCAAATAGCAGTTGTTGGATTTGATAGGAAGAGTGGCTTCAAAATGATCCTTAGCTATGAAGTTTTGCAAGTGTGTCGTCGGAGCAAAGTCTGCGGAGTCCCCGGAATCTTGTTGTTCAATATCTCTTGCAAGGCTGGGGTTTTCAGAATGTTCTGAATGAGCAGGGGAGTTTTCCGTTGAGTTCGCCGGAGAGAGTTCAGAGGATGTAGCTCGAGAAGATGAAGCCATTTGCAAGTGTTTTGCAGGGTATCGCCGGAGAAGAAGATGAGAGTTTGTAAAAAGTTTTATGAGAGGGTAAGGTTTGTTTTTATAGGATGGTAAAACGGTAGACTTCGAAAGGGTAAAATATATGGCAATGGATTAAAGTTTGGAATCCGCACTCGAGTTTGAGCGGCGGGTTCAACTTACCAAAAAAAAAAACGTTCCATGTTTGCTCAATGAAAATGGGACACGTAGGCCATGTCAGAAGATGACAGGACGTCGTGCGCGGCCCATTACTGCTAGGCGCGTGGAGTTGTTCTTAGCCATATGAGTTTCACTCTCAGTAAAAGTAACCGTTATTACCACAGATAACAAAATGGCAGAACTTTTGTGTTTTACAGAAGCTCTGTGATTTTGAAAATCTTAGAGTTTTAACCTTCTCATATATCTCATTGTTATCATGACTTTGAAGATTCCTCTTTGAACGAAAACGTTTGTAAAAATATTGGAGAGGATTAATAGGATTTTGTCAAGAAATTTTACTCACAGAGGTTTTGTAGCTCTGATGGAACTTGCAGAAGCTCTGTGAGAGCCAGCAGAAGCTCTATGAGAGAAAAAATCTTATAACTTGAATTCTATTAATTTTCTGATCATCCAATTTTTGATCTGTGTTAAGAGATGTTTTTTGCACATTTTTGAAGGTTGGTGTCCGATAAAACTATATTGATAAACGTTTTGTTCGAGAAGGTCATGGTGTGTGTTGTCGGTTTTCGAGATAACATTTCAAAAGATCGACAGAGGGTTAATTTGTGATCACAGAGCATATTTCCTGCAGAAGCTCTGTTGAGCTCAGCAGAAGCTCTATGACCTTAAATTTCTCCTATTTCGAATTTTGTTGAATCTTTTGAACTTTTGATTTTTGAAATGTTATTCACAGTATATTTAGGACATATTTGACAATTCTTGTCCTAGAAAACTGTTTTCTAAAAACCTTTCATGCGAGAGACATACCTTTTGGTTCTTCTGTTCTCGGCAGTTTTGTCTTTCTTCTGTCGATGGAGAATTATCGACATTCTTCTTCGGCTTTCCTTTGAGAGATTTTACCTCTGTAGATCATCTCAGGGCCCCTTTTGCTCCCCCTTGATCTAATCACTTATGTAGATCAAGAATTTTCCTTTTGCTCCCCCTTGATCTAATCACTTCTGTAGATCAAGTAATTTCCTTTTGCTCCCCCTTGACCTATGCTTGGATCAAAGAATGATAAGTTTTGCATAGAACATAGGTCATGGTTTTTCAGAGGTTCTGTAGGGGTCGTCAGAGGTTCTGAGTTGACTTACAGAAGCTCTGTGATTTTAAGAACTATTTAAGGTTTTAAGAATTTACATACAGAAGTAGAATTAATCAAAGCAATAAATTAAGCAATGTATTTACTTATTATTTACAGAATATAAAACTATACTTACTGAGGATTTTCACACCATGTTAATCATTCCTATCTTACCTACCAAGAAGTTGAATCTTTTCTCGTCTAGTGCTTTGGTGAATAAGTCAGCGAGTTGATATTCTGTGGGCACAAAATGCATTTCGATTGTACCGTATTCAACATGATGTTTCAAGAAGTGATACCTTATATCGATATGCTTGGTTTTTGAGTGTTGCACAGGGTTGGCAGAGATAGCAATAGCACTTTTGGAATCGCAGAAGATGGGTATTTTGAACAGAATGTGGCCGTAGCCTTTTAGCTGAGTCTTCATCCATAGAACCTGAGAACAACAGCTAGCGGCAGCAACGTATTCAGCTTCTGCAGTGGATGTGGAAACACAATTCTGCTTTTTGGAGGTCCAACTGACTAGTTTACCACCTAGGAATTGACAACTCCCAGAGGTACTCTTTCTGTCGAGCATGCATCCTCCATAGTCTGAATCTGTATAAGCTTTAAGACCAAAACCAGAGTTCTGTGGATACCAGAGACCAAGATTTTTGGTCCCTTTTAGGTATCTAAAGATTCTCTTTACGGCATCATAATGTGATTTCTTTGGATTAGCTTGATAGCGTGCACAGAGACATGTGGCATGCATAATGTCAGGTCTGCTTGCTGTTAAGTATAACAGAGATCCAATCATGCCTCTGTAGAGAGTGCATTCTACAGAGATGCCATCTAAATCTAAGAATAACTTGTTTCCAGTGGCCATTGGAGTTTTCATTGCAGAGGCATCAGAGAAGCTATACTTGGAAAGAATGTCAGAGACATATTTAGCTTGATTTATAAAAATTCCCTCTGATGATTGTTTGACTTGGAGTCCGAGGAAGAAAGTTAATTCTCCCATCATACTCATTTCAAACTCACTCTGCATGAGTTTTTCAAATCTTTTACACTCTTCTGAATTAGTAGACCCAAAAATTATGTCATCTACGTATATTTGTACAAGCATTATCTCACTACTTTTGCGTTTATAGAATAAGGTAGTATCTGTTGTACCTCTGTTGTAACCATTGACTAGAAGAAAGGTAGAAAGTCGTTCATACCATGCTCGTGGAGCCTGTTTCAGTCCATATAAAGCTTTTTCAAGGTAGTATACATGCCTTGGAAACTTTGAGCTTTCAAATCCTGGTGGCTGATTAACGTAGACCTCTTCTTGGATTTCACCGTTGAGAAAAGCTGATTTTACGTCCATCTGATAGACTTTAAAACCTCTGTGGGCTGCGAAGGCTAAGAATATTCTTATTGCTTCGAGCCGTGCGACAGGGGCAAAAGTTTCATCGTAGTCTATGCCTTCTTCTTGTCTATATCCCTTTGCTACTAATCTTGCTTTGTTTCTGATGACCACTCCATCTTCATCCTTCTTATTTCTGTAGACCCATTTAGTCCCAATGGCCTGTTTTCCTCTTGGCAGAGGTACTAGAGTCCATACTCTGTTACGCTCAAATTGCAAAAGTTCTTCTTGCATGGCGTCTACCCAGTTTGGGTCATCTAGGGCTTCAGAAATCTTCTTTGGTTCTATCACACTAATAAAATTTGTAAAGAAACAAAAGTTAGCAGTGGCAGACATTGTTTTTACTGCGTCAGAAGGTTCTCCGATTATTTGGCTTGGAGGATGGCTTTTTGTCCATTGAGTTGTGCGTGGAAGATGATCATCAATGTCATTCAGACTTTCTTTAGAGACTTCTTGTGTTTCTTCTTGTGTAGCCTCTGTTGTTCTTCGTGCCTTGGTAGTTGATTCTACCGTTTGTGGAATGATTGGTATGAGTGGTGGTGGAGTTTGTTCCTCTGAGGACGTATAGTCTTGGTCCTCGATTTCCTCTGTAATTGGTTCTTCTGTGGTTTGTGCAGCTTCTGTGGTCGTTTTCCTTGATGTTTCATCTTCTGCACTTTCTTCTGCTTCTGCAATTGCATCTGTAGTATGTACAGAAGAAGATGAAGCATATTTAGGACCAGTTAGAGACAAACCTGTAGGATTTTGTCCGACAGAGGATGGTTCTTCAGAAACTCTGATTGTTCCAACAGAAGGATCAATGTTTTCGTTGAGCATCTCTAAAAATAGAAGATCCAGGTCTTCTTTTGCTCGTGAGATGACAGAGTATTTCCCTTTAATTCCGAGTTCTGAACTGATTTGTTCAGAAGTCATTTGGAATGAATCATCAAAAGAAACATTGATGCTTTCTACAATCTTGTGAGATTTTGTAAGGAATGTTCTGTAGGCTTTGGAAGTGGCAGAGTATCCAATGAATTTGCCTTCATCTGCTTTTACATCAAACTTTCCTCTTGAATCTCTGTCGTTTAAGACGAAGCATTTGCATCCGAATACATGGAAAAATTTGATGTTTGGCCGCCGTTTGTTAATCAATTCGTAAGGCGTCTTGAGGTGTCTTTTCACAATGGTTGATCGATTTTGAGTATAACACACAGTAGAAATTGCTTCTGCCCAAAAGTTCATTGATAATCCGCATGCTGACATCATAGTTCTTGCGGCTTCCACAAGTGTTCGATTTTTTCTTTCGACAACACCGTTCTGTTGTGGAGTGCGAGCTGCAGAGAAGTTCTGTGATATTCCTTCTGTTGAAAGATAGGCTTCAATGACAGAGTTTTTAAATTCTGTGCCATTGTCACTTCTTAACTTCTGTATTCTGCAATTATAAAGAACTTGGATTCTTTTCATTAGATTTATCAATATATTTGGAACATCTGATTTCTTTCTAACGAATTCAACCCATGTGAAACGCGAATACTCATCAATTAGGACAAGTATGTATTTCTTGCCACCTAGGCTCTGTATGGCAATGGGACCGCAGAGGTCGACATGAAGCATGTACAGAGGTTTAGTGCAAGATACATCTGTTTTGCCTTTGTGGGAAGCTCTTTTGAGTTTTCCCATCTCACAGGCAGAACATAAATGATCCTTATTGAATTTAACATTTGGCAAACCTTTAACTAGATCAAGTTTGACCAGTTTTTCCAATGTGTGAAAATTTAAGTGACAGAACCTGTTGTGCCATAACCAGGCTTCTTCACTTTTGCAGGCAACAAGGCAAACTTTGTCTTTGTTCTTTGAGTTGAAGTTCATTAGATATAGATCACCTATTCTTTCAGCGCGCAGAAGTTCCATACTTGTTTCTTCACTTTGTAGAGAGCAGAAAGTTCTTTTGAACAACACATTGAATCCTGTATCACAAAGTTGACTTACACTGAGTAGGTTGTGCTTAAGGCCATCCACATATGCAACTTTGTATACAGAAACGTCTTCTTTCCTTATGACTCCATAGCCTTTTATGTGTCCTTTCTTGTTGTCTCCAAAAGTCACAGATCCACCATCTTGTGTTTCTTTGTACGTGGATAGTGCACTTCTGTCACCAGTCATGTGCCTTGAGCATCCGGAGTCTAGATACCAGATTGGCACATACTTCTTCTGCAGGACAATCACAGAGATTTAGGTACCCATATCCATATGGGTCCAATATTGTTAGAGTTTTTCAAGTTTGCCTTGGCATTCTTGAAATACATTTTGTTCTCTGCAGAAGAGTCAGATTGTTTCTTTGTGGGATTTGACTTTTGAATTGTCGTAGAGAGTAAACAGACTTGACTTGAAAAATGATTATTAAGTTTAGACATAAGATCAAAGCAATGACAGTATTGAATATGAGATGTAATTTGCTTGAACTTTTCATTGAACTTTTTAAACTCAGCCACAGAGGCATTACATTCTTTCTTTACATTTGATTTCCTATTACTAGAAGATCTATGAATACTCGAATGTTGTTTGCAAAAGCTCTGTTTAGGACCTGCCTTCTGTGGGTTGCTTCTGTGGTGAACTTCTTTCATCACTGTCACAGAAGAAAAAGATTTATTAACCTTGGGTTTTGAAAATCTAGAACTTATAGGATCAATAGAGGTCTTCTGTAACATTTTAAGCTCAGCAGAGGTTTTGATATGTAGATTCAATTTTAGAAAATCTTGGCAGATTGGAATCTCTGTGAGTTTCTCTTTTGGAGAAATAGTTCTGTGAGGAACTTCAGAGGAGAATTTGACATCCTCTGTGTCATAGTGAATTATCCCTGATTTGAAATCAGTCTCTGAGTTGTCAGAGGATGAATCGTCCTCGTATGTAGAGGTTGAGTCAATTCTTTCAATAGAGGCTGGATTTTCTGAGCATGTATCGTACGAGCTTTCTTCCTCTGTAGAATAGTTTTCATAGATTGCAGAGGTTTCTAATAAGATTTCTTCAGTGAGAGTTTTATCTATAGAAGATGTACAGAAATTTTCTAAAACGCTTGATTTCCATATTTCCAAAATTTCTTTTTCAATTAAATTTTTAAAGTTTTCTTCTGAAAAAATGGGTTTAAACTCAGGAGCTTCCGCTGATAATTTCTTTTCAACGTTTATCAAACAGACAAAAGCAACCTGTGTTTGGGTCTCTGGTTTACCAAACTTGAAGATACCAATCTGATCTTGTGTTTTCAGATATTTCTTTGGTTTGATACCTCTATTGACAGAGGTTGAAGATGATGAGTCTGTGTTTTCAAACCATACGTTAATCATCTTCTTATGTTTCTTCAAGTAAGGATCCACAGAGATTTTCGCCCGTTTGCTTACAGAGATTAGATTTGGAAAATCTGGTTTGTTTGTTTTTCCAATCACAAATAACGAGGACAGAGGTTTGTTTCTTTTGCCTTCAACACCTAGGGTGATATCATCATACCCTATACCTCGTCTCCCTATTTGTGAGTTTATTTTTTCATAAACTTTCTGTGCATCTTTATAGTTTTTAAGCAAAACTTCTCTTCTGAGTAAATCTTGCCATAATACCTCTCTTTCTCTTTGAAAGTATTCTTTAAGAGCTCTTATGTCAGTAGTTTCGCTCCTTGAAACTGAAAGTTCTTTTGTTTTATCTTTTAAAGTATTGGTTAATTCAGAAATTTGTTTTTTTAAAGGATCTAGAGTTTTGTTCCAATTCTTTTCTATTCTCTCTTTGTCCTCAAAAATCTTTGCTTTTTCTTGAGTGAGAAGCCGTACTTCTCTCTCATTGAAAGTGAGTCTTTTCTGAATACTTTGATTTATCTCTTTCAGTTCAATTAATTCAATGTTAATTCTAAGTGCATTATCATCTACAGAGGTAATACAAGAGTTGGAATTTGAAGTGGATACCTCAGAGTCAGTGCAGGAGTCGACTTCTGCCATGCCACAGAAGAGGGCATTAGCGGTATGTTCATCGTCAGAAGTAGAGTCTGACTGGAAGTCTTCGGTGTTCTCCTCAGAATGTCCTTTTGCCATTAAGGATTTTTGAGCATAATATTCGGCTTTCTTTTTGTAGAAAGCAGAGTCCCTCTGTGGGCGATTTGATCTGCTTCTGCATTCATTCGCAAAATGGCCTGGTTTTCCGCAGTTAAAACACCCTTGAGGAGTGTTTCCTGTTCGATCATTGGACTTCTGTAGGTCTCCGCCTTTCTCTGATCTACATTCATTTGCATAGTGACCAGGTTTGCCGCACTTGTAGCATTCTTGCTGCGTGTGGCTTACCGAGTCATTTGACCTCTGTCGGTCATTCCCTCTGTAATTTCTATCGCTTGACCTCTGTCGGCCACTTGATTCTTCTCCTCTTCTGTCATCTCTTATGTTGTCTCTTCTGTCATCCTGGTTTTCTCTATCATATCTTTCATTTCCGGAACCTCTTCTGTTTCCTCTGAACTCTTTTGTCAATAGAGCTAAAGATTTAGCTAGTGACGCAAGAGTTATTTCCTTTTCTGCTTGCTCTTCTTCTTCTTCACTGTCAATTATCACCATCTTCTTCTTCTCCTTCTTCTTCTCCTCTGTGGCTTTATCATTTCTTGGTCTTTGTGCATCCTCTTTAGTTTTACTAACCAATGCATATGGTGCAATGGTTAGTGTTTTAGCCTGTGCTATCTGAGGTTCTTGTGCGGCTAATGTTCCGTAAAGATCAGAGAGAGTCCAGGTGTCTAGATCCTGATTTGTCTGTAGGGACATAGACAGCTGGAGCCATTCTTCATTTAGACTTTTTAAAAACATGACATTGTTTTCTTCAGAAGTTCTGTCAATGCCTGATTTTCTGCACTGGTTGATTAGAGAGTTGAATCTGTCGTATGTTGTTTGCAAAGATTCTGTTGCAGAGGCTTTGAATGCATGATATTCATTGATGTACTGTGCTCTTCGGTTTTTTTTGTGTTTTAGCACCTCCTTCCAACTGTCTTTCCAGTTCTTTCCACAGATCATGCGCTGTTTCACATGAATCTAAGGATTGAAAGAGTTCGTTGGGTATTGCCATAATTAATGTCCTCTTGGTTTTCTGAGCAACTTCATCTTCTGCTTTATCTTCGGTTGACCACTCCCCTTTTGGCTTTGGTTTTTGATGTTCGGGGATTTCGGCAGATTCAGCAGTAGCAGGTATACGAGGTACTACTGTCATGGGAATAGGAGGAGGATTGTACAGATATTGTACTTGATTTTTTTCAGTACCCTCGAAAAAATGGACCATTCTTATTTTCCACTGAGGATACTCATCTCGAAGGAGAGTAGGAGGTTTAGTGAGAGAACCAGTAGTAAAGAAATTATTTGTATTTGTCATTTGAAGATTTTAGAAAGAAAGTATGACTAAAGAGTTACTTCGATGAGCTTGAAGATTTTCTGGGTTTAAGCAGTTTCCAGACACAATTTAAAATCTCAGTAATATCTATCAAGAGTCTTGATAAGTGGATCACTTGATATTGAAAATCAAGGAAGGCTCTGATACCAATTGTTGGAACCCAGATACGCTTAATCAAGATTAACAGTCTATTAGTTGAGTTTAGAGTTTGATGCGGAAGCGTATTAAACTAACAGATATGTTTGATAGATATTAGAACGCACATATATAAAGAAAACAGTAAAGAATGAAAAGGATTTCTTGAACAGTTACTGTTATTCAATATATAATAACAACACGAAGAACAGATTAAGAACTGTTGGTGTGTGAGAATATAACACTCAGATATTTGACAATAAAGTTTGAGAGTATTAGTGATTCCTTGTCTTTTCGTCGTTAGGAAGATCTCAACATGAGACTTCCTTTTATACTACTCTTAGAAGACTATGAAGTTGGTCACTGTTCCTTTTACGGCATGAATAGTAAACTGGATGGTGTGAACAGTGGACTGGATGGTGTGAGCAGTTGTTTGAGCCATGCGCATTTAATGGAGCAGATGTACTATTGGTAAATGCATTAAATGGCGCAGACGTCTATTTTGTACCATGCCCTATTGAGTCCACTCAGAGCTTGACACGTGTTTTGACAGTACTTTTCCATGCAAGTTGATGAACGTATCCAGTAATATCTTCCAAGTCTTCATAGCAGACCACAGAGGCTCTGTAAGGCATTACAGAGGTTCTATGGTCTGACCTTCTGTGGAGCAGTCCACTTGTTTCCGAGTTGATCTTCTTCTTGCGCACTACAGAGGTTATGTGATTACCTCTGTAGCTTCTGTGGCTTTCTGGACTTGATCTTCTGGAAGAAGTGGCAGAGCCTCTGTGAGAGGCTTTTCTATA
>CM066325.1:80990156-81020156 GCA_033807775.1 Saussurea involucrata
TACTCCAAACGAGAAAGAAAGTGAACAAAATATGATTTTGAGCAATTAATCCTTTGATGACATATTATGATTTCTACACATCAAAATATTTAAAAGCCCCAAATATGGTTGTTTTACAACATTTATAAAGATAACCATTTCAAAAGAGTTAAACTATTCCATTAACTCAACCATTGATATTTTCAAGTAAAACACACAAATATTTGGAAAATAACATTTTTGGCAAGCTCAAAGCTTTCACAAATCAACTTGAACTCACTTCGCTAGATTTAAGCTAAGTCTAGAATTTCTCCCAACGTAAGCTCCTTTGATGCAACCTGGATCCTTTAGGCCAAATCTTCCAAAACCTAGATCCACAAGTTTCCAACCATAAGTATTTATCCTCAAATACTTAGAAGCATTCCCCAAACATTTAGAACCCAAAATCTCAAATACATGCCCTAATCTTCATAAATGAAGAAGGAGAAAAACACTTCAACTAAACAGAACCAAAATCGTCCACAATACTCCAAACGAGAAAGAAAGTGAACAAAATATGATTTTGAGCAATTAATCATTTAATGACATATTATGATTTCTACACATCAAAATATCCAAAAGCCCCAAATATGGTTGTTTTACAACATTTATGAAGATAACCATTTCAAAAGAGTTAAACTATTCCATTAACTCAACCATTGATATTCAAGTAAAACACACAAATATTTGGAAAATAACATTTTTGGCATGCACAAAGCTTTCACAAATCAACTTGAACTCACCTCGCTAGATTTAAGGTAAATCTAGAATTTCTCCCAACGTAAGCTCCTTTGATGCAACCCGGATCCTTTAGGACAAATCTTCCAAAACCTAGATCCACAAGTTTCCAACCATAAGTATTTGTCCTCAAATACTTAGAATCATTCCAAAAACATTTAGAACCCAAAATCTCAAATACATCAAGCCCTAATCTTCATAAATGAAGAAGGAGAAAAACACTTCAACTAAACATAACCAAAATCGTCCTCAATACTCCAAACGAGAAAGAAAGTGAACAAAATATGATTTTGAGCAATTAATCATTTAATGACATATTATGATTTCTACACATCAAAATATCCAAAAGCCCCAAATATGGTTGTTTTACAACATTTATGAAGATAACCATTTCAAAAGAGTTAAACTATTCCATTAACTCAACCATTGATATTCAAGTAAAACACACAAATATTTGGAAAATAACATTTTTGGCATGCACAAAGCTTTCACAAATCAACTTGAACTCACCTCGCTAGATTTAAGGTAAATCTAGAATTTCTCCCAACGTAAGCTCATTTGATGCAACCCGGATCCTTTAGGACAAATCTTCCAAAACCTAGATCCACAAGTTTCCAACCATAAGTATTTGTCCTCAAATACTTAGAATCATTCCCCAAACATTTAGAACCCAAAATCTCAAATACATCAAGCCCTAATCTTCATAAATGAAGAAGGAGAAAAACACTTCAACTAAACAGAACCAAAATCGTCCACAATACTCCAAACGAGAAAGAAAGTGAACAAAATATGATTTTGAGCAATTAATCATTTAATGACATATTATGATTTTTACACATCAAAATATCCAAAACCCCAAATATGGTTGTTTTACAACATTTATGAAGATAACCATTTCAAAAGAGTTAAACTATTTCATTAACTCAACCATTGATATTTTCAAGTAAAACACACAAATATTTGGAAAATAACATTTTTGGCATGCACAAAGCTTTCACAAATCAACTTGAACTCACCTCGCTAGATTTAAGGTAAATCTAGAATTTCTCCCAACGTAAGCTCCTTTGATGCAACCCGGATCCTTTAGGCAAAATCTTCCAAAACCTAGATCCACAAGTTTCCAACCATAAGTATTTATCCTCAAATACTTAGAATCATTCCCCAAACATTTAGAACCCAAAATCTCAAATACATCAAGCCCTAATCTTCATAAATGAAGAAGGAGAAGAACACTTCAACTAAACAGAACCAAAATCGTCCACAATACTCCAAACGAGAAAGAAAGTGAACAAAATATGATTTTGAGCAATTAATCATTTAATGCCATATTATGATTTCTACACATCAAAATATCCAAAAGTCCCAAATATGGTTGTTTTACAACATTTATGAAGATAACCATTTCAAAAGAGTTAAACTATTCCATTAACTCAACCATTGATATTTTCAAGTAAAACACACAAATATTTGGAAAATAACATTTTTGGCATGCACAAAGCTTTCACAAATCAACTTGAACTCACCTCGCTAGATTTAAGGTAAATCTAGAATTTCTCCCAACGTAAGCTCCTTTGATGCAACCCGGATCCTTTAGGCCAAATCTTCCAAAACATAGATCCACAAGTTTCCAACCATAAGTATTTGTCCTCAAATACTTAGAATCATTCCCCAAACATTTAGAACCCAAAATCTCAAATACATCAAGCCCTAATCTTCATAAATGAAGAAGGAGAAAAACACTTCAACTAAACATAACCAAAATCGTCCACAATACTCCAAACGAGAAAGAAAGTGAACAAAATATGATTTTGAGCAATTAATCCTTTGATGACATATTATGATTTCTACACATCAAAATATTTAAAAGCCCCAAATATGGTTGTTTTACAACATTTATGAAGATAACCATTTCAAAAGAGTTAAACTATTCCATTAACTCAGCCATTGATATTTTCAAGTAAAACACACAAATATTTGGAAAATAACATTTTTGGCATTCACAAAGCTTTCACAAATCAACTTGAACTCACCTCGCTAGATTTAAGGTAAATATAGAATTTCTCCCAACGTAAGCTCCTTTGATGCAACCCGGATCCTTTAGGCCAAATCTTCCAAAATCTAGATCCACAAGTTTCCAACCATAAGTATTTGTCCTCAAATACTTAGAATCATTCCCCAAACATTTAGAACCCAAAATCTCAAATACATCAAGCCCTAATCTTCATAAATGAAGAAGGAGAAGAACACTTCAACTAAACATAACCAAAATCGTCCACAATACTCCAAACGAGAAAGAAAGTGAACAAAATATGATTTTGAGCAATTAATCATTTAATGACATATTATGATTTCTACACATCAAAATACCCAAAAGTCCCAAATATGGTTGTTTTACAACATTTATGAAGATAACCATTTCAAAAGAGTTAAACTATTCCATTAACTCAACCATTGATATTTTCAAGTAAAACACACAAATATTTGGATAATAACATTTTTGGCATGCACAAAGCTTTCACAAATCAACTTGAACTCACCTCGCTAGATTTAAGGTAAATCTAGAATTTCTCCCAACGTAAGCTCCTTTGATGCAACCCGGATCCTTTAGGCCAAATCTTCCAAAACCTAGATCCACAAGTTTCCAACCATAAGTATTTGTCCTCAAATACTTAGAATCATTCCCCAAACATTTAGAACCCAAAATCTCAAATACATCAAGCCCTAATCTTCATAAATGAAGAAGGAGAAAAACACTTCAACTAAACATAACCAAAATCGTCCACAATACTCCAAACAAGAAAGAAAGTGAACAAAATATGATTTTAAGCAATTAATCATTTGATGACATATTATGATTTCTACACATCAAAATATCTAAAAGCCCCAAATATGGTTGTTTTACAACATTTATGAAGATAACCATTTCAAAAGAGTTAAACTATTCCATTAACTCAACCATTGATATTTTCAAGTAAAACACACAAATATTTGGAAAATAACATTTTTGGCATGCACAAAGCTTTCACAAATCAACTTGAACTCACATCGCTAGATTTAAGGTAAATCTAGAATTTCTCCCAACGTAAGCTCCTTTGATGCAACCCGGATCCTTTAGGCCAAATCTTCCAAAACCTAGATCCACAAGTTTCCAACCATAAGTATTTGTCCTCAAATACTTAGAATCATTCCCCAAACATTTAGAACCCAAAATCTCAAATACATCAAGCCCTAATCTTCATAAATGAAGAAGGAGAAAAACACTTCAACTAAACATAACCAAAATCGTCCACAATACTCCAAACGAGAAAGAAAGTGAACAAAATATGATTTTGAGCAATTAATCCTTTGATGACATATTATGATTTCTACACATCAAAATATTTAAAAGCCCCAAATATGGTTGTTTTACAACATTTATGAAGATAACCATTTCCAAAGAGTTAAACTATTCCATTAACTCAACCATTGATATTTTCAAGTAAAACACACAAATATTTGGAAAATAAAATTTTTGGCAAGCACAAAGCTTTCACAAATCAACTTGAACTCACTTCGCTAGATTTAAGCTAAGTCTAGAATTTCTCCCAACGTAAGCTCCTTTGATGCAACCTGGATCCTTTAGGCCAAATCTTCCAAAACCTAGATCCACAAGTTTCCAACCATAAGTATTTATCCTCAAATACTTAGAAGCATTCCCCAAACATTTAGAACCCAAAATCTCAAATACATCAAGCCCTAATCTTCATAAATGAAGAAGGAGAAGAACACTTCAACTAAACAGAACCAAAATCGTCCACAATACTCCAAACGAGAAAGAAAGTGAACAAAATATGATTTTGAGCAATTAATCATTTAATGACATATTATGATTTCTACACATCAAAATATCCAAAAGCCCCAAATATGGTTGTTTTACAACATTTATGAAGATAACCATTTCAAAAGAGTTAAACTATTCCATTAACTCAACCATTGATATTCAAGTAAAACATACAAATATTTGGAAAATAACATTTTTGGCATGCACAAAGCTTTCACAAATCAACTTGAACTCACCTCGCTAGATTTAAGGTAAATCTAGAATTTCTCCCAACATAAGCTCCTTTGATGCAACCCGGATCCTTTAGGACAAATCTTCCAAAACCTAGATCCACAAGTTTCCAACCATAAGTATTTGTCCTCAAATACTTAGAATCATTCCCCAAACATTTAGAACCCAAAATCTCAAATACATCAAGCCCTAATCTTCATAAATGAAGAAGGAGAAAAACACTTCAACTAAACATAACCAAAATCGTCCACAATACTCCAAACGAGAAAGAAAGTGAACAAAATATGATTTTGAGCAATTAATCCTTTGATGTGTCTATTATGATTTCTACACATCAAAATATTTAAAAGCCCCAAATATGGTTGTTTTACAACATTTATGAAGATAACCATTTCAAAAGAGTTAAACTATTCCATTAACTCAACCATTGATATTTTCAAGTAAAACACACAAATATTTGGAAAATAACATTTTTGGCAAGCACAAAGCTTTCACAAATCAACTTGAACTCACTTCGCTAGATTTAAGCTAAGTCTAGAATTTCTCCCAACGTAAGCTCCTTTGATGCAACCTGGATCCTTTAGGCCAAATCTCCCAAAACCTAGATCCACAAGTTTCCAACCATAAGTATTTATCCTCAAATACTTAGAAGCATTCCCCAAACATTTAGAACCCAAAATCTCAAATACATCAAGCCCTAATCTTCATAAATGAAGAAGGAGTGACACTTCAACTAAACAGAACCAAAATCGTCCACAATACTCCAAACGAGAAAGAAAGTGAACAAAATATGATTTTGAGCAATTAATCATTTAATGACATATTATGATTTCTACACATCAAAATATCCAAAAGCCCCAAATATGGTTGTTTTACAACATTTATGAAGATAACCATTTCAAAAGAGTTAAACTATTCCATTAACTCAACCATTGATATTCAAGTAAAACACACAAATATTTGGAAAATAACATTTTTGGCATGCACAAAGCTTTCACAAATCAACTTGAACTCACCTCGCTAGATTTAAGGTAAATCTATAATTTCTCCCAACGTAAGCTCCTTTGATGCAACCCGGATCCTTTAGGACAAATCTTCCAAAACCTAGATCCACAAGTTTCCAACCATAAGTATTTGTCATCAAATACTTAGAATCATTCCCCAAACATTTAGAACCCAAAATCTCAAATACATCAAGCCCTAATCTTCATAAATGAAGAAGGAGAAAAACACTTCAACTAAACATAACCAAAATCGTCCACAATACTCCAAACGAGAAAGAAAGTGAACAAAATATGATTTTGAGCAATTAATCATTTAATGACATATTATGATTTCTACACATCAAAATATCCAAAAGCCCCAAATATGGTTGTTTTACAACATTTATGAAGATAACCATTTCAAAAGAGTTAAACTATTCCATTAACTCAACCATTGATATTCAAGTAAAACACACAAATATTTGGAAAATAACATTTTTGGCATGCACAAAGCTTTCACAAATCAACTTGAACTCACCTCGCTAGATTTAAGGTAAATCTAGAATTTCTCCCAACGTAAGCTCCTTTGATGCAACCCGGATCCTTTAGGACAAATCTTCCAAAACCTAGATCCACAAGTTTCCAACCATAAGTATTTGTCCTCAAATACTTAGAATCATTCCCCAAACATTTAGAACCCAAAATCTCAAATACATCAAGCCCTAATCTTCATAAATGAAGAAGGAGAAAAACACTTCAACTAAACAGGACCAAAATCGTCCACAATACTCCAAACGAGAAAGAAAGTGAACAAAATATGATTTTGACCAATTAATCATTTAATGACATATTATGATTTCTACACATCAAAATATCCAAAACCCCAAATATGGTTGTTTTACAACATTTATGAAGATAACCATTTCAAAAGAGTTAAACTATTCCATTAACTCAACCATTGATATTTTCAAGTAAAACACACAAATATTTGGAAAATAACATTTTTGGCATGCACAAAGCTTTCACAAATCAACTTGAACTCACCTCGCTAGATTTAAGCTAAATCTAGAATTTCTCCCAACGTAAGCTCCTTTGATGCAGCCTGGATCCTTTAAGCCAAATCTTTCAAAACCTAGATCCACAAGTTTCCAACCATAAGTATTTATCCTCAAATACTTAGAATCATTCCCCAAACATTTAGAACCCAAAATCTCAAATACATCAAGCCCTAATCTTCATAAATGAAGAAGGAGAAGAACACTTCAACTAAACAGAACCAAAATCGTCCACAATACTCCAAACGAGAAAGAAAGTGAACAAAATATGATTTTGAGCAATTAATCATTTAATGACATATTATGATTTCTACACATCAAAATATCCAAAAGCCCCAAATATAGTTGTTTTCCAACATTTATGAAGATAACCATTTCAAAAGTGTTAAACTATTTCATTAACTCAGCCATTGATATTTTCAAGTAAAACACACAAATATTTGGAAAATAACATTTTTGGCATTCACAAAGCTTTCACAAATCAACTTGAACTCACCTCGCTAGATTTAAGGTAAATATAGAATTTCTCCCAACGTAAGCTCCTTTGATGCAACCCGGATCCTTTAGGCCAAATCTTCCAAAATCTAGATCCACAAGTTTCCAACCATAAGTATTTGTCCTCAAATACTTAGAATCATTCCCCAAACATTTAGAACCCAAAATCTCAAATCCATCAAGCCCTAATCTTCATAAATGAAGAAGGAGAAAAACACTTCATCTAAACATAACCAAAATCGTCCACAATACTCCAAACGAGAAAGAAAGTGAACAAAATATGATTTTGAGCAATTAATCATTTAATGACATATTATGATTTCTACACATCAAAATATCCAAAAGCCCCAAATATGGTTGTTTTACAACATTTATGAAGATAACCATTTCAAAAGAGTTAAACTATTCCATTAACTCAACCATTGATATTCAAGTAAAACACACAAATATTTGGAAAATAACATTTTTGGCATGCACAAAGCTTTCACAAATCAACTTGAACTCACCTCGCTAGATTTAAGGTAAATCTAGAATTTCTCCCAACGTAAGCTCCTTTGATGCAACCCGGATCCTTTAGGACAAATCTTCCAAAACCTAGATCCACAAGTTTCCAACCATAAGTATTTGTCCTCAAATACTTAGAATCATTCCCCAAACATTTAGAACCCAAAATCTCAAATACATCAAGCCCTAATCTTAATAAATGAAGAAGGAGAAAAACACTTCAACTAAACATAACCAAAATCGTCCACAATACTCCAAACGAGAAAGAAAGTGAACAAAATATGATTTTGAGCAATTAATCCTTTGATGACATATTATGATTTCTACACATCAAAATATTTAAAAGCCCCAAATATGGTTGTTTTACAACATTTATGAAGATAACCATTTCAAAAGAGTTAAACTATTCCATTAACTCAACCATTGATATTTTCAAGTAAAACACACAAATATTTGGAAAATAACATTTTTGGCAAGCACAAAGCTTTCACAAATCAACTTGAACTCACTTCGCTAGATTTAAGCTAAGTCTAGAATTTCTCCCAACGTAAGCTCCTTTGATGCAACCTGGATCCTTTAGGCCAAATCTCCCAAAACCTAGATCCACAAGTTTCCAACCATAAGTATTTATCCTCAAATACTTAGAAGCATTCCCCAAACATTTAGAACCCAAAATCTCAAATACATCAAGCCCTAATCTTCATAAATGAAGAAGGAGTGACACTTCAACTAAACAGAACCAAAATTGTCCACAATACTCCAAACGAGAAAGAAAGTGAACAAAATATGATTTTGAGCAATTAATCATTTAATGACATATTATGATTTCTACACATCAAAATATCCAAAAGCCCCAAATATGGTTGTTTTACAACATTTATGTAGATAACCATTTCAAAAGAGTTAAACTATTCCATTAACTCAACCATTGATATTCAAGTAAAACACACAAATATTTGGAAAATAACATTTTTGGCATGCACAAAGCTTTCACAAATCAACTTGAACTCACCTCGCTAGATTTAAGGTAAATCTAGAATTTCTCACAACGTAAGCTCCTTTGATGCAACCCGGATCCTTTAGGACAAATCTTCCAAAACCTAGATCCACAAGTTTCCAACCATAAGTATTTGTCATCAAATACTTAGAATCATTCCCCAAACATTTAGAACCCAAAATCTCAAATACATCAAGCCCTAATCTTCATAAATGAAGAAGGAGAAAAACACTTCAACTAAACATAACCAAAATCGTCCACAATACTCCAAACGAGAAAGAAAGTGAACAAAATATGATTTTGAGCAATTAATCATTTAATGACATATTATGATTTCTACACATCAAAATATCCAAAAGCCCCAAATATGGTTGTTTTACAACATTTATGAAGATAACCATTTCAAAAGAGTTAAACTATTCCATTAACTCAACCATTGATATTCAAGTAAAACACACAAATATTTGGAAAATAACATTTTTGGCATGCACAAAGCTTTCACAAATCAACTTGAACTCACCTCGCTAGATTTAAGGTAAATCTAGAATTTCTCCCAACGTAAGCTCCTTTGATGCAACCCGGATCCTTTAGGACAAATCTTCCAAAACCTAGATCCACAAGTTTCCAACCATAAGTATTTGTCCTAAAATACTTAGAATCATTCCCCAAACATTTAGAACCCAAAATCTCAAATACATCAAGCCCTAATCTTCATAAATGAAGAAGGAGAAAAACACTTCAACTAAACAGAACCAAAATCGTCCACAATACTCCAAACGAGAAAGAAAGTGAACAAAATATGATTTTGACCAATTAATCATTTAATGACATATTATGATTTCTACACATCAAAATATCCAAAACCCCAAATATGGTTGTTTTACAACATTTATGAAGATAACCATTTCAAAAGAGTTAAACTATTCCATTAACTCAACCATTGATATTTTCAAGTAAAACACACAAATATTTGGAAAATAACATTTTTGGCATGCACAAAGCTTTCACAAATCAACTTGAACTCACCTCGCTAGATTTAAGCTAAATCTAGAATTTCTCCCAACGTAAGCTCCTTTGATGCAGCCTGGATCCTTTAAGCCAAATCTTCCAAAACCTAGATCCACAAGTTTCCAACCATAAGTATTTATCCTCAAATACTTAGAATCATTCCCCAAACATTTAGAACCCAAAATCTCAAATACATCAAGCCCTAATCTTCATAAATGAAGAAGGAGAAGAACACTTCAACTAAACAGAACCAAAATCGTCCACAATACTCCAAACGAGAAAGAAAGTGAACAAAATATGATTTTGAGCAATTAATCATTTAATGGCATATTATGATTTCTACACATCAAAATATCCAAAAGCCCCAAATATAGTTGTTTTCCAACATTTATGAAGATAACCATTTCAAAAGTGTTAAACTATTTCATTAACTCAGCCATTGATATTTTCAAGTAAAACACACAAATATTTGGAAAATAACATTTTTGGCATTCACAAAGCTTTCACAAATCAACTTGAACTCACCTCGCTAGATTTAAGGTAAATATAGAATTTCTCCCAACGTAAGCTCCTTTGATGCAACCCGGATCCTTTAGGCCAAATCTTCCAAAATCTAGATCCACAAGTTTCCAACCATAAGTATTTGTCCTCAAATACTTAGAATCATTCCCCAAACATTTAGAACCCAAAATCTCAAATCCATCAAGCCCTAATCTTCATAAATGAAGAAGGAGAAAAACACTTCATCTAAACATAACCAAAATCGTCCACAATACTCCAAACGAGAAAGAAAGTGAACAAAATATGATTTTGAGCAATTAATCATTTAATGACATATTATGATTTCTACACATCAAAATATCCAAAAGCCCCAAATATGGTTGTTTTACAACATTTATGAAGATAACCATTTCAAAAGAGTTAAACTATTCCATTAACTCAACCCTTGATATTTTCAAGTAAAACACACAAATATTTGGAAAATAACATTTTTGGCATGCACAAAGCTTTCACAAATCAACTTGAACTCACCTCGCTAGATTTAAGGTAAATCTAGAATTTCTCCCAACGTAAGCTCCTTTGATGCAACCCGGATCCTTTAGGACAAATCTTCCAAAACCTAGATCCACAAGTTTCCAACCATAAGTATTTGTCCTCAAATACTTAGAATCATTCCCCAAACATTTAGAACCCAAAATCTCAAATACATCAAGCCCTAATCTTCATAAATGAAGAAGGAGAAGAACACTTCAACTAAACATAACCAAAATCGTCCACAATACCCCAAACGAGAAAGAAAGTGAACAAAATATGATTTTGAGCAATTAATCATTTAATGACATATTATGATTTCTACACACCAAAATATCCAAAAGCCCCAAATATGGTTGTTTTACAACATTTATGAAGATAACCATTTCAAAAGAGTTAAACTATTCCATTAACTCAACCATTGATATTTTCAAGTAAAACACACAAATATTTGGAAAATAACATTTTTGGCATGCACAAATCTTTCACAAATCAACTTGAACTCACCTCGCTAGATTTAAGGTAAATCTAGAATTTTTCCCAACGTAAGCTCCTTTGATGCAACCCGGATCCTTTAGGCCAAATCTTCCAAAACCTAGATCCACAAGTTTCCAACCATAAGTATTTATCCTCAAATACTTAGAATCATTCCCCAAACATTTAGAACCCAAAATCTCAAATCCATCAAGCCCTAATCTTCATAAATGAAGAAGGAGAAAAACACTTCATCTAAACATAACCAAAATCGTCCACAATACTCCAAACGAGAAAGAAAGTGAACAAAATATGATTTTGAGCAATTAATCATTTAATGACATATTATGATTTCTACACATCAAAATATCCAAAAGCCCCAAATATGGTTGTTTTACAACATTTATGAAGATAACCATTTCAAAAGAGTTAAACTATTCCATTAACTCAACCATTGATATTTTCAAGTAAAACACACAAATATTTGGAAAATAACATTTTTGGCATGCACAAAGCTTTCACAAATCAACTTGAACTCACCTCGCTAGATTTAAGGTAAATCTAGAATTTCTCCCAACGTAAGCTCCTTTGATGCAACCCGGATCCTTTAGGACAAATCTTCCAAAACCTAGATCCACAAGTTTCCAACCATAAGTATTTGTCCTCAAATACTTAGAATCATTCCCCAAACATTTAGAACCCAAAATCTCAAATACATCAAGCCCTAATCTTCATAAATGAAGAAGGAGAAGAACACTTCAACTAAACATAACCAAAATCGTCCACAATACCCCAAACGAGAAAGAAAGTGAACAAAATATGATTTTGAGCAATTAATCATTTAATGACATATTATGATTTCTACACATCAAAATATCCAAGAGTCCCAAATATGGTTGTTTTACAACATTTATGAAGATAACCATTTCAAAAGAGTTAAACTATTCCATTAACTCAACCATTGATATTTTCAAGTAAAACACACAAATATTTGGAAAATAACATTTTTGGCATGCACAAATCTTTCACAAATCAACTTGAACTCACCTCGCTAGATTTAAGGTAAATCTAGAATTTTTCCCAACGTAAGCTCCTTTGATGCAACCCGGATCCTTTAGGCCAAATCTTCCAAAACCTAGATCCACAAGTTTCCAACCATAAGTATTTATCCTCAAATACTTAGAATAATTCCCCAAACATTTAGAACCCAAAATCTCAAATCCATCAAGCCCTAATCTTCATAAATGAAGAAGGAGAAAAACACTTCATCTAAACATAACCAAAATCGTCCACAATACTCCAAACGAGAAAGAAAGTGAACAAAATATGATTTTGAGCAATTAA
The DNA here is from genome assembly GCA_033807775.1 of Saussurea involucrata. Lineage (NCBI taxonomy): Eukaryota > Viridiplantae > Streptophyta > Magnoliopsida > Asterales > Asteraceae > Saussurea > Saussurea involucrata. Next base: position 81,002,856 of record CM066325.1, read on the forward strand.
TCATTTAATGACATATTATGATTTCTACACATCAAAATATCCAAAAGCCCCAAATATGGTTGTTTTACAACATTTATGAAGATAACCATTTCAAAAGAGTTTAACTATTCCATTAACTCAACCATTGATATTTTCAAGTAAAACACACAAATATTTGGAAAATAACATTTTTGGCATGCACAAAGCTTTCACAAATCAACTTGAACTCACCTCGCTAGATTTAAGGTAAATCTAGAATTTCTCCCAACGTAAGCTCCTTTGATGCAACCCGGATCCTTTAGGACAAATCTTCCAAAACCTAGATCCACAAGTTTCCAACCATAAGTATTTGTCCTCAAATACTTAGAATCATTCCCCAAACATTTAGAACCCAAAATCTCAAATACATCAAGCCCTAATCTTCATAAATGAAGAAGGAGAAGAACACTTCAACTAAACATAACCAAAATCGTCCACAATACCCCAAACGAGAAAGAAAGTGAACAAAATATGATTTTGAGCAATTAATCATTTAATGACATATTATGATTTCTACACATCAAAATATCCAAAAGCCCCAAATATGGTTGTTTTACAACATTTATGAAGATAACCATTTCAAAAGAGTTAAACTATTCCATTAACTCAACCATTGATATTTTCAAGTAAAACACACAAATATTTGGAAAATAACATTTTTGGCATGCACAAATCTTTCACAAATCAACTTGAACTCACCTCGCTAGATTTAAGGTAAATCTAGAATTTTTCCCAACGTAAGCTCCTTTGATGCAACCCGGATCCTTTAGGCCAAATCTTCCAAAACCTAGATCCACAAGTTTCCAACCATAAGTATTTATCCTCAAATACTTAGAATCATTCCCTAAACATTTAGAACCCAAAATCTCAAATAAATCAAGCCCTAATCTTCATAAATGAAGAAGGAGAAGAACACTTCAACTAAACAGAACCAAAATCGTCCACAATACTCCAAACGAGAAAGAAAGTGAACAAAATATGATTTTGAGCAATTAATCATTTAATGACATATTATGATTTCTACACATCAAAATATCCAAAAGTCCCAAATATGGTTGTTTTACAACATTTATGAAGATAACCATTTCAAAAGAGTTAAACTATTCCATTAACTCAACCATTGATATTTTCAAGTAAAACACACAATTTTTTGGAAAATAACATTTTTGGCATGCACAAAGCTTTCACAAATCAACTTGAACTCAACTCGCTAGATTTAAGCTAAATCTAGAATTTCTCCCAACGTAAGCTCCATTGATGCAACCCGGATCCTTTAGGCCAAATCTTCCAAAACCTAGATCCACAAGTTTCCAACCATAAGTATTTATCCTCAAATACTTAGAATCATTCCCTAAACATTTAGAACCCAAAATCTCAAATAAATCAAGCCCTAATCTTCATAAATGAAGAAGGAGAAGAACACTTCAAATAAACAGAACCAAAATCGTCCACAATACTCCAAACGAGAAAGAAAGTGAACAAAATATGATTTTGAGCAATTAATCATTTAATGACATATTATGATTTCTACACATCAAAATATCCAAGAGTCCCAAATATGGTTGTTTTACAACATTTATGAAGATAACCATTTCAAAAGAGTTAAACTATTCCATTAACTCAACTATTGATATTTTCAAGTAAAACACACAAATATTTGGAAAATAACATTTTTGGCATGCACAAAGCTTTCACAAATCAACTTGAACTCACCTCGCTAGATTTAAGCTAAATATAGAATTTCTCCCAACGTAAGCTCCTTTGATGCAACCAGGATCCTTTAGGCCAAATCTTTCAAAACCTAGATCCACAAGTTTTCAACCATAAGTATTTATCCTCAAATACTTAGAATCATTCCCCAAACATTTGGAACCCAAAATCTCAAATACATCAAGCCCTAATCTTCATAAATGAAGAAGGAGAAGAACACTTCAACTAAACAGAACCAAAATCGTCCACAATACTCCAAACGAGAAAGAAAGTGAACAAAATATGATTTTGAGCAATTAATCATTTAATGACATATTATGATTTCTACACATCAAAATATCCAAAAGCCCCAAATATGGTTGTTTTACAACATTTATGAAGATAACCATTTCAAAAGAGTTAAACTATTCCATTAACTCAACCATTGATATTTTCAAGTAAAACACACAAATATTTGGAAAATAACATTTTTGGCATGCACAAAGCTTTCACAAATCAACTTGAACTCACCTCGCTAGATTTAAGGTAAATCTAGAATTTCTCCCAACGTAAGCTCCTTTGATGCAACCCGGATCCTTTAGGCCAAATCTTCCAAAACCTAGATCCACAAGTTTCCAACCATAAGTATTTGTCCTCAAATACTTAGAATCATTCCCCAAATATTTAGAACCCAAAATCTCAAATACATCAAGCCCTAATCTTCATAAATGAAGAAGGAGAAAAACACTTCAACTAAACATAACCAAAATCGTCCACAATACTCCAAACGAGAAAGAAAGTGAACAAAATATGATTTTGAGCAATTAATCATTTGATGACATATTATGATTTCTACACATTAAAATATCTAAAAGCCCCAAATATGGTTGTTTTACAACATTTATGAAGATAACCATTTCAAAAGAGTTAAACTATTCCATTAACTCAACCATTGATATTTTCAAGTAAAACACACAAATATTTGGAAAATAACATTTTTGGCATGCACAAAGCTTTCACAAATCAACTTGAACTCACCTCGCTAGATTTAAGGTAAATCTAGAATTTCTCCCAACGTAAGCTCCTTTGATGCAACCCGGATCCTTTAGGCCAAATCTTCCAAAACCTAGATCCACAAGTTTCCAACCATAAGTATTTATCCTCAAATACTTAGAATCATTCCCCAAACATTTAGAACCCAAAATCTCAAATACATCAAGCCCTAATCTTCATAAATGAAGAAGGAGAAGGACACTTCAACTAAACAGAACCAAAATCGTCCACAATACTCCAAACGAGAAAGAAAGTGAACAAAATATGATTTTGATCAATTAATCATTTAATGACATATTATGATTTCTACACATCAAAATATCCAAAAGCCCCAAATATGGTTGTTTTACAACATTTATGAAGATAACCATTTCAAAAGAGTTAAACTATTCCATTAACTCAACCATTGATATTTTCAAGTAAAACACACAAATATTTGGAAAATAACATTTTTGGCATGCACAAAGCTTTCACAAATCAACTTGAACTCACCTCGCTAGATTTAAGGTAAATCTAGAATTTCTCCCAACGTAAGCTCCTTTGATGCAACCCGGATCCTTTAGGCCAAATCTTCCAAAACCTAGATCCACAAGTTTCCAACCATAAGTATTTATCCTCAAATACTTAGAATCATTCCCCAAACATTTAGAACCCAAAATCTCAAATACATCAAGCCCTAATCTTCATAAATGAAGAAGGAGAAGAACACTGAAACTAAACAGAACCAAAATCGTCCACAATACTCCAAACGAGAAAGAAAGTGAACAAAATATGATTTTGAGCAATTAATCATTTAATGACATATTATGATTTCTACACATCAAAATACCCAAAAGTCCCAAATATGGTTGTTTTACAACATTTATGAAGATAACCATTTCAAAAGAGTTAAACTATTCCATTAACTCAACCATTGATATTTTCAAGTAAAACACACAAATATTTGGAAAATAACATTTTTGGCATGCACAAAGCTTTCACAAATCAACTTGAACTCACCTCGCTAGATTTAAGCTAAATATAGAATTTCTCCCAACGTAAGCTCCTTTGATGCAACCAGGATCCTTTAGGCCAAATCTTTCAAAACCTAGATCCACAAGTTTTCAACAATAAGTATTTATCCTCAAATACTTAGAATCATTCCCCAAACATTTAGAACCCAAAATCTCAAATACATCAAGCCCTAATCTTCATAAATGAAGAAGGAGAAGAACACTTCAACTAAACAGAACCAAAATCGTCCACAATACTCCAAACGAGAAAGAAAGTGAACAAAATATGATTTTGAGCAATTAATCATTTAATGACATATTATGATTTCTACACATCAAAATATCCAAAAGCCCCAAATATGGTTGTTTTACAACATTTATGAAGATAACCATTTCAAAAGAGTTAAACTATTCCATTAACTCAACCATTGATATTTTCAAGTAAAACACACAAATATTTGGAAAATAACATTTTTGGCATGCACAAAGCTTTCACAAATCAACTTGAACTCACCTCGCTAGATTTAAGCTAAATATAGAATTTCTCCCAACGTAAGCTCCTTTGATGCAACCAGGATCCTTTAGGCCAAATCTTTCAAAACCTAGATCCACAAGTTTTCAACAATAAGTATTTATCCTCAAATACTTAGAATCATTCCCCAAACATTTAGAACCCAAAATCTCAAATACATCAAGCCCTAATCTTCATAAATGAAGAAGGAGAAGAACACTTCAACTAAACAGAACCAAAATCGTCCACAATACTCCAAACGAGAAAGAAAGTGAACAAAATATGATTTTGAGCAATTAATCATTTAATGACATATTATGATTTCTACACATCAAAATATCCAAAAGCCCCAAATATGGTTGTTTTACAACATTTATGAAGATAACCATTTCAAAAGAGTTAAACTATTCCATTAACTCAGCCATTGATATTTTCAAGTAAAACACACAAATATTTGGAAAAAACATTTTTGGCATGCACAAAGCTTTCACAAATCAACTTGAACTCACCTCGCTAGATTTAAGGTAAATCTAGAATTTCTCCCAACGTAAGCTCCTTTGATGCAACCCGGATCCTTTAGGCCAAATCTTCCAAAACCTAGATCCACAAGTTTCCAACCATAAGTATTTGTCCTCAAATACTTAGAATCATTCCCCAAACATTTAGAACCCAAAATCTCAAATACATCAAGCCCTAATCTTCATAAATGAAGAAGGAGAAGAACACTGAAACTAAACAGAACCAAAATCGTCCACAATACTCCAAACGAGAAAGAAAGTGAACAAAATATGATTTTGAGCAATTAATCATTTAATGACATATTATGATTTCTACACATCAAAATATCCAAAAGCCCCAAATATGGTTGTTTTACAACATTTATGAAGATAACCATTTCAAAAGAGTTAAACTATTCCATTAACTCAACCATTGATATTTTCAAGTAAAACACACAAATATTTGGAAAATAACATTTTTGGCATGCACAAAGCTTTCACAAATCAACTTGAACTCACCTCGCTAGATTTAAGATAAATCTAGAATTTCTCCCAACGTAAGCTCCTTTGATGCAACCCGGATCCTTTAGGCCAAATCTTCCAAAACCTAGATCCACAAGTTTCCAACCATAAGTATTTGTCCTCAAATACTTAGAATCATTCCCCAAATATTTAGAACCCAAAATCTCAAATACATCAAGCCCTAATCTTCATAAATGAAGAAGGAGAAAAACACTTCAACTAAACATAACCAAAATCGTCCACAATACTCCAAACGAGAAAGAAAGTGAACAAAATATGATTTTGAGCAATTAATCATTTGATGACATATTATGATTTCTACACATTAAAATATCTAAAAGCCCCAAATATGGTTGTTTTACAACATTTATGAAGATAACCATTTCAAAAGAGTTAAACTATTCCATTAACTCAACCATTGATATTTTCAAGTAAAACACACAAATATTTGGAAAATAACATTTTTGGCATGCACAAAGCTTTCACAAATCAACTTGAACTCACCTCGCTAGATTTAAGGTAAATCTAGAATTTCTCCCAACGTAAGCTCCTTTGATGCAACCCGGATCCTTTAGGCCAAATCTTCCAAAACCTAGATCCACAAGTTTCCAACCATAAGTATTTATCCTCAAATACTTAGAATCATTCCCCAAACATTTAGAACCCAAAATCTCAAATACATCAAGCCCTAATCTTCATAAATGAAGAAGGAGAAGGACACTTCAACTAAACAGAACCAAAATCGTCCACAATACTCCAAACGAGAAAGAAAGTGAACAAAATATGATTTTGATCAATTAATCATTTAATGACATATTATGATTTCTACACATCAAAATATCCAAAAGCCCCAAATATGGTTGTTTTACAACATTTATGAAGATAACCATTTCAAAAGAGTTAAACTATTCCATTAACTCAACCATTGATATTTTCAAGTAAAACACACAAATATTTGGAAAATAACATTTTTGGCATGCACAAAGCTTTCACAAATCAACTTGAACTCACCTCGCTAGATTTAAGGTAAATCTAGAATTTCTCCCAACGTAAGCTCCTTTGATGCAACCCGGATCCTTTAGGCCAAATCTTCCAAAACCTAGATCCACAAGTTTCCAACCATAAGTATTTATCCTCAAATACTTAGAATCATTCCCCAAACATTTAGAACCCAAAATCTCAAATACATCAAGCCCTAATCTTCATAAATGAAGAAGGAGAAGAACACTGAAACTAAACAGAACCAAAATCGTCCACAATACTCCAAACGAGAAAGAAAGTGAACAAAATATGATTTTGAGCAATTAATCATTTAATGACATATTATGATTTCTACACATCAAAATACCCAAAAGTCCCAAATATGGTTGTTTTACAACATTTATGAAGATAACCATTTCAAAAGAGTTAAACTATTCCATTAACTCAACCATTGATATTTTCAAGTAAAACACACAAATATTTGGAAAATAACATTTTTGGCATGCACAAAGCTTTCACAAATCAACTTGAACTCACCTCGCTAGATTTAAGCTAAATATAGAATTTCTCCCAACGTAAGCTCCTTTGATGCAACCAGGATCCTTTAGGCCAAATCTTTCAAAACCTAGATCCACAAGTTTTCAACAATAAGTATTTATCCTCAAATACTTAGAATCATTCCCCAAACATTTAGAACCCAAAATCTCAAATACATCAAGCCCTAATCTTCATAAATGAAGAAGGAGAAGAACACTTCAACTAAACAGAACCAAAATCGTCCACAATACTCCAAACGAGAAAGAAAGTGAACAAAATATGATTTTGAGCAATTAATCATTTAATGACATATTATGATTTCTACACATCAAAATATCCAAAAGCCCCAAATATGGTTGTTTTACAACATTTATGAAGATAACCATTTCAAAAGAGTTAAACTATTCCATTAACTCAACCATTGATATTTTCAAGTAAAACACACAAATATTTGGAAAATAACATTTTTGGCATGCACAAAGCTTTCACAAATCAACTTGAACTCACCTCGCTAGATTTAAGCTAAATATAGAATTTCTCCCAACGTAAGCTCCTTTGATGCAACCAGGATCCTTTAGGCCAAATCTTTCAAAACCTAGATCCACAAGTTTTCAACAATAAGTATTTATCCTCAAATACTTAGAATCATTCCCCAAACATTTAGAACCCAAAATCTCAAATACATCAAGCCCTAATCTTCATAAATGAAGAAGGAGAAGAACACTTCAACTAAACAGAACCAAAATCGTCCACAATACTCCAAACGAGAAAGAAAGTGAACAAAATATGATTTTGAGCAATTAATCATTTAATGACATATTATGATTTCTACACATCAAAATATCCAAAAGCCCCAAATATGGTTGTTTTACAACATTTATGAAGATAACCATTTCAAAAGAGTTAAACTATTCCATTAACTCAGCCATTGATATTTTCAAGTAAAACACACAAATATTTGGAAAAAACATTTTTGGCATGCACAAAGCTTTCACAAATCAACTTGAACTCACCTCGCTAGATTTAAGGTAAATCTAGAATTTCTCCCAACGTAAGCTCCTTTGATGCAACCCGGATCCTTTAGGCCAAATCTTCCAAAACCTAGATCCACAAGTTTCCAACCATAAGTATTTGTCCTCAAATACTTAGAATCATTCCCCAAACATTTAGAACCCAAAATCTCAAATACATCAAGCCCTAATCTTCATAAATGAAGAAGGAGAAGAACACTGAAACTAAACAGAACCAAAATCGTCCACAATACTCCAAACGAGAAAGAAAGTGAACAAAATATGATTTTGAGCAATTAATCATTTAATGACATATTATGATTTCTACACATCAAAATATCCAAAAGTCCCAAATATGGTTGTTTTACAACATTTATGAAGATAACCATTTCAAAAGAGTTAAACTATTCCATTAACTCAACCATTGATATTTTCAAGTAAAACACACAAATATTTGGAAAATAACATTTTTGGCATGCACAAAGCTTTCACAAATCAACTTGAACTCACCTCGCTAGATTTAAGGTAAATCTAGAATTTCTCCCAACGTAAGCTCCTTTGATGCAACCCGGATCCTTTAGGCCAAATCTTCCAAAACCTAGATCCACAAGTTTCCAACCATAAGTATTTGTCCTCAAATACTTAGAATCATTCCCCAAACATTTAGAACCCAAAATCTCAAATACATCAAGCACTAATCTTCATAAATGAAGAAGGAGAAAAACACTTCAACTAAACATAACCAAAATCGTCCACAATACTCCAAACGAGAAAGAAAGTGAACAAAATATGATTTTGAGCAATTAATCATTTGATGACATATTATGATTTCTACACATCAAAATATCTAAAAGCCCCAAATATGGTTGTTTTACAACATTTATGAAGATAACCATTTCAAAAGAGTTAAACTATTCCATTAACTCAACCATTGATATTTTCAAGTAAAACACACAAATATTTGGAAAATAACATTTTTGGCATGCACAAAGCTTTCACAAATCAATTTGAACTCACCTCGCTAGATTTAAGCTAAATCTAGTTTTCTCCCAACGTAAGCTCCTTTGATACAACCTGGATCCTTTAGGCCAAATCTTCTAAAACCTAGATTCACAAGTTTCCAACCATAAGTATTTATCCTCAAATACTTAGAATCATTCCCCAAACATTTAGAACCCAAAATCTCAAATACATCAAGCCCTAATCTTCATAAATGAAGAAGGAGAAGAACACTTCAACTAAACAGAACCAAAATCGTCCACAATACTCCAAACGAGAAAGAAAGTGAACAAAATATGATTTTGACCAATTAATCATTTAATGACATATTATGATTTCTACACATCAAAATATCCAAAAGCCCCAAATATTGTTGTTTTACAACATTTATGAAGATAACCATTTCAAAAGTGTTAAACTATTCCATTAACTCAACCATTGATATTTTCAAGTAAAACACACAAATATTTGGAAAATAACATTTTTGGCATGCACAAAGCTTTCACAAATCAACTTGAACTCACCTCGCTAGATTTAAGGTAAATCTAGAATTTCTCCCAACGTAAGCTCCTTTGATGCTACCCGGATCCTTTAGGCCAAATCTTCCAAAACCTAGATCCACAAGTTTCCAACCATAAGTATTTGTCCTCAAATACTTAGAATCATTCCCCAAACATTTAGAACCCAAAATCTCACATACATAAAGCCCTAATCTTCATAAATGAAGAAGGAGAAAAACACTTCAACTAAACATAACCAAAATCGTCCACAATACTCCAAACGAGAAAGAAAGTGAACAAAATATGATTTTGAGCAATTAATCATTTGATGACATATTATGATTTCTACACATCAAAATATCTAAAAGCCCCAAATATGGTTGTTTTACAACATTTATGAAGATAACCATTTCAAATGAGTTAAACTATTCCATTAACTCAACCATTGATATTTTCAAGTAAAACACACAAATATTTGGAAAATAACATTTTTGGCATGCACAAAGCTTTCACAAATCAACTTGAACTCACCTCGCTAGATTTAAGGTAAATCTAGAATTTCTCCCAACGTAAGCTCCTTTGATGCAACCCGGATCCTTTAGGCCAAATCTTCCAAAACCTAGATCCACAAGCTTCCAACCATAAGTATTTGTCCTCAAATACTTAGAATCATTCCCCAAACATTTAGAACCCAAAATCTCAAATACATCAAGCCCTAATCTTTTTTGGAAAGGAGGCGGCACTCCTGGCAAAAAGACAAGAAGAAAAAATACACCTAAACGGCGAGGGACTCCCTCCCAAAAAGGAATTCCACCCACAGTAAAGGACACACCCAATACGCGGATAAGAATCCAACTAAGAAATCAAACATCTTCGCCAAATAATACCAAAGTGCTAGCAACCAAAAAAGCATAAAGATATAGCACCAAGTAACCCTAAGCAAACAATGAAACCAGAAACATAAAGACCCCACAAAATCGAAACACCAACTCCAAAGTCAATGCGTAGATACACCATGGTTAAATCTTCGAATAGTAGTATCTCTCGCGGTCATGGATCGTCGACCACCCATCCCCACCATTCGCATCATAACCACCTTCTTGATCTCCATAACGAGCTGATCAACACTCATTCGTCTAGTCGTGAATAAACGCTGATTACGTTCCTGCCAAATAAGATAAACAGTTGCTGCAAATAATAATTTTGGACGAATTTCACCCGGATGCCACCGTCTAAGATGAATATCTTCCATAATCTCCTCCCATGAGTTCGAAACCAACATGGCATTCATTTCCAGCTTTATAGACCTCCACACACTCGCAGAATACGCACAAGTAAAAAACAAATGATTGTGAGAATCCAAACCATTTTGGCATAGACTGCAAGTCATATCATCTCTTCTCCAAACTTGCATACGGTCTTGAGTAGGCAGCCGCATACGAAATGCCAACCATAAACAAAATGAGTGTTTCGGAATATGTTTTGGGAACCAACACATCTTATGCCAAAAAACTTCCTGATACGGACCCTCCAACACTTTCCAAACCTCCGATACCAAGAAAGGAACCGGTTGATTATGGGTATTACGCCACATAATCTGATCATGGATATTTGGTTGAATGGTAGGAATCGAAATTGTACCCAAAGCAGAACACCGTTGCACCCACAATGGTGGCCAGTGTTGCATGAAAGTAATAACATCCGCCACCCTAGAATTCTGCTCATACCCCCCATCATGGATTAACCGATATGTAAGGTACTTGGATAAGTGACCTACTTCAAGCCATGTATCCTCCCATGCATGAGTAGAGAGGCCGTCCCCTATAATATGCATAAATCTTGGCCGAACATAGTCACGAAGTGCCAAAAGTCTTCGCCAAACCCAAGTAGACGACGAGATAATAGGCATTGTCCAGAATGAAGCACCACGTAACCGGTACTCGTATATCCAAGACACCCAAACCGAGTTTCTCTTCCTCAAAATGTCCCACACATGTGAAGTAAGCAGCGCACGATTCCATGTGGTTAGCCGTTTAAGCCCCAATCCGCCCACTTTCTTTGGTTTGCACACATCATCCCATGCAACCTTTGGCCGACCCCTCGACGGATCACCTTGACTCCAAAGAAAATCACGAAATAATCGTTCTAACGTATGAACCACTGAAGAAGGTATGGTGAACACCATCATCCAGTAGAGTTGTAAAGATTCGAGAACTGATTTCACAAGCTGCAAACGACCACCAAACGACAAGAACTTCGACTTCCAATTCGAAATTCTATTACGTACCTTTATTATAAGAGGGTTGAAATCAGTGACACGAAGACGTTTGGAGGAAAGTGGGACACCTAAATATCGGAATGGAAGTGTACCCCGCTGAAAAGGCAAAATAGCCGTAATGTCTTCCTGGACCATCTCATCCACATTCGAGAAGTACACAGAACTTTTGGCCATACTTGGCTTCAGCCCCGAAGCCTTTGCAAAATCATCTAACGCAAGTTTAATTACCCGGACTGAAGAAACATCTCCCCTCGTGAAAACCATAAGATCATCAGCGAAACAAAGATGAGTAAGGCCAAGTCTAGAACAACCTTTATGAAATCGAAAATCAGAAGCTTCTATAATGCGTCGGCGAAGAAAGCACGTAAAGGCCTCCATGACAAGAGTAAACAGATACGGCGAAAGAGGACATCCTTGCCTAATACCCCTCTTACCCTTAAAAAACCCATAGGATTGGCCATTCACCATAACCGAAAAGGAGGTAGTAGAAACAACCTCCATGATCCAATGATGCATAATTGGGTGAAACCCCATCCCTTGAAGCACCCTGGAAAGAAACCTCCAATCCACCGAATCGTATGCCTTTTGGATGTCAATCTTAAAAGAACATCTCGGAGGGCCAGTACTACGTCCATAACCCATCACCAATTCATGTGCCATAAGAATATTATCCGTAATTCGTCGTCCGGGAATAAAAGCTGATTGGTTAGAACTAACCAGATTATCAAGAAAATCCTTGATTCTCCACGAAATGATCTTAGTGATGCACTTGTAAATCACATTACACAGAGAGATAGGCCGAAATTCCGTAACCCGAAAAGCATTCGGGATTTTAGGAATAAGACATATGGACGTATGATTTAGCTCCCTAGCTAGGCGACCCCGATAGAAAAAATCCTGCACAGCAAGCTCCACATCCTTTCCCACAATGTCCCAGGATGCTTTATAGAACTTGGACGAAAATCCATCCGATCCCGGAGCTCGATCATCACCAATAGCAAACATAGCACTTTTAACCTCCTCCTTGGTTATGGGTCGGATCATAAAATTAGCATCAGAAATAGACAGTTGTTTAGGGAAGAGATCCAAGGGAAAATCCGGGCAAAAATCATTATCTATCTCGCCAAGAATGGAACGGAAATGATCAACAAAAACATTTTCAAATCCCGGTCCTTAAAAAACCTGACCAACCGAATCCATCACCGAATCAATACGGTTCAAAGTCCTTTTCTCCTTAACCACTTTGTGGAAAAAAGAAGTATTCATGTCTCCTTCCGCAAGCCAGCGAACCTTAGCCCTTTGACGAAAATTATCATCTTCCACATGCAAAGCCTCTTGAAATGCTAGCAGGACATGTGCAAGATCTTCATGTAAAATCAGGTTAGACGGATCAGAATCTACCGCCTTTTGGACTTCATCCACCTCAATTCTTAAATCACTTACTCGTTTAGAAACGTTGCCATGCACATTACGCAAGGCACGGAGTGGTTTCTTAAGCGCTTTCAGTCGCGAAGTAACAGAAAACGCATAGGTACCATGAACATTCAAATTCCAAGCCGTTTGGACTGTTTTTAGAAAATCCGGGTGACGTGTAATAAAGTTGTCAAATTTAAAAGGTCGCGTACCTCGAACCAAACTGCCCTCCAACGATGCAACCATTGGACTATGATCCGAGACTCCTCTCGGTAAGAATTTAGCAACCGAGTTGCCCACAAAATCTTCAAAGGAATCGTTGATCATAATACGGTCCAACTTTCGAACAATACCACCACCACCATTCGGTTTCTGCACCCATGTATACCGAATCCCAGTATAACGTGCATCAAAAACCTCAAGAGTACCCACACAATCCAGAAATTCATTCATACCGAGACCACGATTCGATGAACCACCTTCACTCTCATCCGGGTGGAGATGTGTGTTAAAATCCCCCAACAATAACCAAGGGTCATCATTGACCATGGATTTAAACTGCGTAAGATCATGCCAAAGAGAACGACGACCCTCCAAAGAATTAACCGCATAGACAACCGAAGCGTAAAACATACGATTCGAATTACGGAAATGTACTTTGCAATGTATAACTTGATTTGACATATTGAGTACCATAATGTCAAAAACCGAAGGGTCCCACCCCAAGACTATACGAGTGCCATGCATACAAGAAGAAATATTTGATACCCAAGGCCAGGAACCAAAAACATGTCTAGAAATATTAGGCAAGTTTGGAGCAAGGACATGAGATTCCAAGATAGCACAAAAAGACAAAGACTGAGAATGAATAAAATTCTTTACCTCTCGCTGCTTAATAAGGGAGTTCAACCCCCGCACGTTCCATGCACCAAGATTCATCATTACAAAGATTTGGGGGCAGCATCGTTCACACCCGATGCCAGAGAAAACCCACCACTATTCGAAGCCAACGAGCCTCCCATGCCTTTCAATTCATCCACATTGATTTCTGATTCATCTTCATCGTCTGAAGATAACGAAGCGAACGAGTTGGAAGTATCAATACTAACTGAACGTTTTACTCTCGCTTGAAGAACCGAAGGGTGAACCTCCATTTTAGATGGAGCTGGTTTCTTAAGTATACCACGAAGTCTTGGTTGGACAGATTGATTTTGGACCTGAATATTACCATTCTTGGCCTCATGCACCATACTCTTAGAATTTCCATCCACAACCTCTAGGACAGCCCCTTGCCCCTCACTCAGGTTGCAAGTCTTAACCCCATTAACCTTCCCCTTATCAGTTTGAATGTCCTCCCCCACATGTGGCTGCACATGAACGTCCACAGAACCAGCTGCATTTGCCATCGCATTTGGTGTTCCCGAGGAAGAACCAATATGTTTCTGAACCGGTCTCCACATCTCTTTCAGTTGAGATTTCTTGCGATTTGATACCAAAGTAAAACCCTCAGAGTCCGTTCCACCCTTCACCTGTTCTTTACCCTTCTTCTTCGCAATTTCCGCCTTAACGCACGAAGAGGTTTTATGACCAAAGACCTTACAGTGAGAACACTGAGAAGGCTCCCATAAATATTCAACTTTCAATGAGACAAGCATCTCCTTACCTCCATGCCGATTCGGAACAGCAACCTGGAGTTCCCGTTTCAAATCACCCACCGCCCACACATCAACCAAGACTTTCGCAAACCCCGGCCTGCCCCATGCGTCATCACACATCTTAGCAGTATAATCATCCATCATCCTTGGGACACCTATTGCACTAGCAATACGGCTAACCCCTTCTCTATTGAAAGCCACTAGTGGAATATTATGAATCTTGACCCAAAGAGGACAAGAAGTATGTTCAGGTTTAATAAGACCCTGTTGAGGATCCCATGGGAAGACAAAAAGGGGTACTCCCCTCACCATCCAAGGTCCACCTTCAAGGACGAGCCGAAGGCCCTCACTAGTACCAAACCGGAAAAATAAGAAACCTGTCTCGTTCATCATGACGTCTTGAAAACCATGCTTGCCCCATAACACCATAACAGACTTCTTTACAGACGGAAAGTACAATCGAGGACCCAAAAAATATCCATACAGCGTATTTCGATAAAGAGCCGAAGCTTTCTCCGTTAATTCTAATGGAAGATCAATACGAGACATACCTTTATCCGCCAACGGAAAGAACTCCAAATCTCCATTCGAACTCTTTTCATTAGCACTAACCACCGATGCAAACGAAACACCCTTCAAGTTGGATCCATTATTGTTCTTCAAAATCTGCACATCCCCATACGATAAATGTTTTTCCTTATTCACCCCAGATAATCGATTCCATACCGATTCGCGATTAGGAATGCCGCCAGGAGCCCCATGCACACTACGATTTATGGGTTGCGCATCCAAATCCGTGCCGTCAAGAGTCCCATGCACCCCATGCACGCTAGGCGCTGTAGAATTAGAGTTTGAGAGATGTTCATCCACACCCACCATACCACGAACACCCTGATCAGCCCCAACAAGACCACCATCAGCCTCTTGAGACGAGACTTTAGGGTTAGACGAAACCCTAGCCGCCTCCTCCATCATTACGTCCTCTCTTTGCATGCCATCCGAAACCCTCACTGTATGGGCATTAATGGCCGCATGCACATGCACAGATCGTGCATTCTGATTTTCCGTCGAAAACGCCCTGAGATCGCGATCCTGTGGAGTAAATACCACGCCAGAAACCCCATTCTCATCGTCCATACTCGTCCAAAGCTTGAAGCCTACACGCTGCAATCGAACACTGGAAAAACCCTAGATCGAAACCCGAGAGACGAAGACTACGCCTTGCAACGTAGTGCTGACTCTCACGAATTAGACCAGTCTTGATTACGAGGGTATAGGAAACACAAACCTTGAATCGAGATGTTCCAAGAGAAAGAGGGATAGTTATCGAGAAACCCTACCAAGAATTGCCGCCGCCAAACCCTAAACACCTTCGAGAAACAGTAAATAATTCTAAATAAAACTGAAATCCCACTACAGAGGACCGAGAAGAAGCAATCTGTAGCGAGAAGAAACCAAAAAACCACCAAGAATTGCCTAGGAACGAACAGGAAGAAACCCTAATCGCCATGAAACCCTAATCGCCAGGTAGAGAGAGAGTCCATCACTCCGATTTTTTTTGTTATGATTTGTGAAAACTTTGTGCATATCAAGCCCTAATGAAGAAGGAGAAAAACACTTCAACTAAACATAACCAAAATCGTCCACAATACTCCAAACGAGAAAGAAAGTGAACAAAATATGATTTTGAGCAATTAATCATTTGATGACATATTATGATTTCTACACATCAAAATATCTAAAAGCCCCAAATATGGTTGTTTTACAACATTTATGAAGATAACCATTTCAAAAGAGTTAAACTATTCCATTAACTCAACCATTGATATTTTCAAGTAAAACACACAAATATTTGGAAAATAACATTTTTGGCATGCACAAAGCTTTCACAAATCAACTTGAACTCACCTCGCTAGATTTAAGCTAAATCTAGATTTTCTCCCAACGTAAGCTCCTTTGATACAACCTGGATCCTTTAGGCCAAATCTTCCAAAACCTAGATCCACAAGTTTCCAACCATAAGTATTTATCCTCAAATACTTAGAATCATTCCCCAAACATTTAGAACCCAAAATCTCAAATACATCAAGCCCTAATCTTAATAAATGAAGAAGGAGAAGAACACTTCAACTAAACATAACCAAAATCGTCCACAATACTCCAAACGAGAAAGAAAGTGAACAAAATATGATTTTGAGCAATTAATCCTTTAATGCCATATTATGATTTCTACACATCAAAATATCTAAAAGCCCCAAATATGGTTGTTTTACAACATTTATGAAGATAACCATTTCAAAAGAGTTAAACTATTCCATTAACTCAACCATTGATATTTTCAAGTAAAACACACAAATATTTGGAAAATAACATTTTTGGTATGCACAAAGCTTTAACAAATCAACTTGAACTCACCTCGCTAGATTTAAGCTAAATCTAGAATTTCTCCCAACGTAAGCTCCTTTGATGCAACCCGGATCCTTTAGGCCAAATCTTACAAAACCTAGATCCATAAGTTTCCAACCATAAGTATTTATCCTCAAATACATAGAATCATTCCCCAAACATTTAGAACCCAAAATCTCAAATACATCAAGCCCTAATCTTCATAAATGAAGAAGGAGAAGAACACTTCAACTAAACATA